>JAWRVF010001848.1:0-38836 GCA_036785485.1 Physcomitrellopsis africana | reverse complement strand
TGTCTTCTACTTCCGAATGTACGTTTTGTGAGGATGTTGATGTTGCCATTAAATAATAACGTTGAGGCTCCCTTGTACGACTCTCGGATCGAAACTCAAAAGTCGATTGTCACACTTCATAGTAAAATCAATTGCTTGACGCAATGTCTGAGGATCGGGTAAATTGAGCATTAACTTTTTTACCTCATATTGTAATCCGTAGAGAAATTGACTGATAAGTGCAGCATCGTCCCACTTGATGTCGGTCGCTAGTTGTCGAAATTGTGAAGCGTATAATGACATTGATTGATTGCCTTGTCGTAGGATGCAAATCTTGTTGGTTGCAACACGAATTGCATCATATTCTCCATACATCGATCGAAATTCCGCAAAAAATGCCTCCAAATTATTCAATATTGGATCACGTCGTTCAAGAAAAGATGAAAACCACGATAAGGCAGGGCCCGAAAGTAACGTTCCAATAAACCTAACTTGAGATCCTTGCGTAGGATAACTCTGAGGTTGAAGTTTGATCACTAGTTGTACCTGATTGATGAATCCTCGAAACTTAGATCTTGTGCCATCAAACTTCTCAGGCAAACTGATTTTTGGTTCTCTAACGTTTGAACGGTGCTCCATCATCGGTGAGGTAGCATGGTTTGGTGTAGATATTGATGTAGCTCCAACCATCTCTACATCTTCACTTCCTACTAATCTTGATGCTCCTTGTGGTGGTAAACTGAGTTGATGCATTGCAAGCATTAGTTCTCTCATTTGCTCTTGCATTTGTGCCATTGCACTCTTCATTTCCACAAGCTCTGCCATAATAATATAATAGAAAGGAAGATGTCTACTCTTACTTCAAGAAATACGGAACACACACTCAAAAGAAAAAAATTCTAGAAACAATATCAGTTTAGAAGTGGGTACTCCACAACTTCTAATATGCTTATGTCTTATCAAGAGAAAGGGGTAATCCACTCTTAATCAAGAAAAGACAAAGCTCTGATATTATATGTGTACTCTTGTCAATCTATCAAGGACAATAACTGGATGAAGTCAAATAAACAAGTGAGACCTCTCTCAAAGAAATAAATATAAAAAAGTATATATATTAAAAAGAAACTGGAATGGCTAATGCCAAAAGACAAGAAAACTAGAGACCCTTGAACTAGACTGGAAACAAGAAAGGAGTTGACAAGAGTGAAGAAGGCTTCACTCTTGTCTCTATTTATACTATCTACCTAAGGGCTAAGTGGTGACGTTCTATAGGACCTCCAACATGTGTCCAATTTACAAGACATGTGTCCAAGTTGCAAGACACATGTCAAACTTGCAGGGCAAGTTTTCTATATGTTCGCCACGTATTTAGCTTGGTCTTCAAGCTACCAACATGTGCGACATGTGGCTAACTTATTGACCAAGTTTCTAATCCAAAAGTCTACTATGGACACTTATAAAGTCAAAGCAGCATCTATGAAGTTTCTAGGAAGTTTTTCTAAAGATATTATGGAATTAATCTGCTTTTACCTTCTTTTATCTAGTTCTATCTGATCATATAAGTAACTATGTATATGTCCGTGACACCTTGTGGTATAATTACCAATTTTGATTGAACAGTCTCCTCAATAGGAAAATTATATAGAACATTATTTTTGAAACATTCTTGACATTCTTATCTATCCTTGCCTTCAAGTAATAAAATACCATTAGGCAACATATCCTTCATTCATAAAATTATACATCCCACTTTGACATCAAGTTTTGTAGGTGTCTTATATTGTAAATAGATTTAATATTTCTTAGAATTTTTTTTCAATTGTGTCTAGTAGCCTCTATTATAAATACAAGTATATTACAAAGTTTCATAGTATTATATAATAGACAAGTTTTCTATAGCCATGGACATGGCACGCTTGAAGAATTCTATCTATTCATACAAATATTATGTTTAAATATCTAGATCATGTAGATCCGCTTCTAGAGCCAATTTTTCACATATTAAAATTGATAAGATAGGTTTTTTTTCCATATAATAATGGATAGAAATTATAAGATATCAAAGATGCTTGTTTATTAAATTGATAGCCTATAATAATCTATAGTAGTGTCAAATCTCAATCATGGTAGTAACCATAAAATAAACTATACTTTTACAGTCTATGGTTAACCATCTGAATTATCCTTTCAATCAAACTATTAGCCTCATAGTGATTTTTAGAGATAGTATGATAATCTATCTAAGCCTTAGTATATAAATTCTCAAATATACTAAAAAACTTCCATCTTTGATCGATTAACACCTCTAAAAGTATTCCAAATCGTATCAATATACAATCAAAAAATGCCATAGTGGCCAATTTTGAAGAGCTTTGTGGTAGAGCCACAAATTCAATCCACTTACTAAAATACTCCACCATCATCAATACATAATTAATATCATATGAAGTGATGACAAGTGATCCAACAAAATCCAGGTACTTGTTGATTAATCCTATTTCGCTTCATAATTGAGATGAATAAAAAAAATATTTTTTATTGAAGTTTATGTAATATTGGAAGATCCTCATATATATCTTCAACAACTTAGGCCTTATCAATTTTTTCATCTGAGCCTTGATTAGGCATCACAGAAATAAAATCTGACATCAAAATAAGATAAGCAACTATATGCTATTCTGGAACTTCCTCTCAATCACAATCTTTATGCCATCTGGCCCTAATAAGGTCTTCATCAAAGGCACTTGGATTGCAAAAAATTCCATTTGTATCCAAGTTGATTATGCCAATTCAATATACAACCTCAAAATCATATTTTTGAAATAAAAAAGCTTATTTAATAAGCTTGCCAATGAGCTTATCTGACTCCATAAGCCACTTCAATGGTTAGTGATCCATCACCAAAGTGAATTGTTGACCATATAAATATGGTCTAAAATGAATAATAGTCCAAATTACAATCAATACTTCGCCCTCATAAGATGAATATCTTAATTCTATACTATTTTTATTTCAAAAAGCATAAGAAATCATATATTCACATCCTTCATCTTTTTTGAACAAAACTACTTTCAAGCATAAAGCTTTCTAATCAATGTACAACTAAAATAGCCTAGAAATATCAAGATGTCAAAGCATTGGAGCTAAATCTAGTCTTTGCTTCAATATGACAAATACTTGTTGTTACTCACAATGCCAAGTCCAGAGCTGGTTCTTACCTATAAGTATTATAAAGGGCTTGGCTATTTGGTTGAAGTTCCTCACAAACCGCTAATAGTAATTTACCAAATCAAGAAAATTATGAATTTGTGATACATTTTTAGGTGCTGAAATCTTATGCAAAACATCTACCTTTGCTTATTGTACTATTAGATCTTTAGAGACAATCATATGTTCCAAATATAATAGTCTATGATGGAAAAATTTATACTTGCTATAATACAAGTATAATTTTTTAATGTTATAACCATTCAAAACTAGCTTGTAAGTGCCTCATATGTTCTTGTAGCCTACTACTAAAGATGATTATATCATCAATGTAGCATTTGACAAATGATAAGTTTATCAAAACTTGATCCATCATCTATTGAAACTTTACGAATGCATCTTTCAAACCAAATGGAAGAAACTTTTAATCATAGAATTGATCCTTCCCATCTTAATCAACTCTCCAAAATATTATCTTTACCTTGTTATCCACTTATAGTAGAAGTTGGTGGTATCCCAACTTCAAGTCTAAGTTATTAAATTTTTTTAAAAAATCTACTACATCAAATAATTCTTTTGATAGTCGTATTAGATAGCAGTCTATTTTGGTCTTATAATTCATTAGGCAATAATCCTTGTACATCTTTTTTTCCATCTAATTACCAAAAATATCCTTTTTAAAAGATATAATAGTGGCATAAGCATATTTGCTACTAGAGAGCTCAATAAATCTTGCAAATAGTAATTTCTTACATTGAACTTAAACACTAGCTTTTTTTAAGGCACTCAACCTATAAGGTCGCCTAAAAATTGAATAATCATCTTCAAGGTGAATGTGGATGGACTTGCTTCTATAACCTTTCAAATCTGGGAGGTTTAAGGGAAAATATTTGTAATATAAGCAAATGAAAGCCCATACCTTTTGTACTTTGGCACCTATAAGATGTGGTTCTAATTCCAATAGCCAATTATCAAATTCTATAGTTTCCTTTCCATCCAAAAAAATGTCCTTAGGTATTGGCACGATCTATGATTAATAACTAATAGATGGGACAATTTATATACATCCAACATCTCTACCAGAAGCCAAATAAAAAACTTCTCTTCCACACCTTGTTTGAGAAGCTCCAAATAATGAAAGATTGCTCAAGAATATTTGAATAAATATTTCTTAGGCATCTCATTTTTTCAAAATTCCAAGCCAAACAATAAAAATCCTCTAAGCTCAAAGTTCCTCTATTGCATCATACTTCAAATAAAGAACGCAAATTAGCAAGTTAACAAAGAACTAAGGAGAAGAAATCAAAACCAGAATAACTTCAAGAACAAAGAACTACATAGACAAGAACAAGAACTAGATCAAGAATAAGAAACTGGATTAATATCAAGAACAAGGCAACACTTTGGATTACTCCAAGACTTGTGTTGGCAAGATTGAAGTGCTCCTCAGTCTTACCTCTTATTTATACTATGAGGCCTTATGTCTTATTGGACCTTCTAAGAGTATCTTAGAATATTCTAGAAGCTTGAGGAAGATTTTGGAAGACTCTAAAAAGTCTACGGGAGATCTTGGAAGGTTGAGGAAGGTTCTAGAGGATTCTAGAACATTTTAAAAGATTTTCAAAAGCTATAGAAGGTTCTAGAAGACTACAAAAAGTTTTAGTAGTGGCTTAAGTATGTTCGTGATATCATCTTCCCTTCTAGCGACAAGTTTCACAAGGAACCGAAGTAATTTGATAATCAAATCATATGCATAAAAATTCTAGAATTTGTCGGAATAGAGAAGCAATATATTTTGTCTTTTGTGCATTGGTTATCGGTTCAGTAGGACCCTTGAGATAGCGTCAATGACCTCCAAATATAATCTCTGTTAGACCAACATTCCATCCAAGAATTTGATCTTCGTTTCGACCTTCAAAACATCCTCCGAACATAATTTCTGGTCCAACTGGAATCATCCTTCCAACTTCGAGGAGTATTACCAAAGCTCAGGCATTTGAATCAAGATTTTTGTGATGAGGCCATATCTCCAAAGACTCCAAGCATGGCCTTACTTGACGTTGGGATACTCCTTCTTCATCTTGTCCATATTCTTCAAACCTAGCAGATTGTAAAAGTTGCAATGATTCCCTAACCGCTTGTATGTCAAAAGAGTCTTCTGACTATTGTTCTTGCAATTCCCTTGAAATGCAAAGATTTGACATGATAACTAATAAGCTTCTAGCAAGATCTATTCTATTTTAGGAAAATATAAGTGCAGGTCTTGGCGTGGCTCTTTTCTTTTTATATTGGTCTTTTGTTATTGATAGGAAGTGTCATTTAGAAGCCAAGAGATGTTACTGTCTACAAAATCTTCAATGACCATTGAATCTAGGTTTTTTAGGATATTGTTGATGGAATTGGAAAACCTTCTTAGGTACATTCTTAAGATTATTTGAGGGTTCCCATGTTCTTTTGCTAACTCCATAGCCCTTCCAATGAATGAAGTATTTCAATCGTCCATGTCTTATACGTGAATCCAATATTTTATCTATCTTATATTCAATCTCTTGATTGACTTCAACTAAAGCTGGTGGTGGAATAGTTCTTCCAACAATATTTGATTTATAATAGGTTTCTAAAAGCAAGACATCAAAGACTGGATGAATGTGCATGCTACTTGGTAGTTTGAGACAAAAATTTAATGGATTTACTTGGTGTAGAATTGTAAAAGGTTCAAGTCTTTGATAGTCTAATTTTTGTGATGGTTGATTTGTTTGTATATTTCGTCGAAGTAACCAAACACGATCTCCTACTTTACAATTTGATTGATTCTTGCGATGAATGTCTGCATAGTCTTTATATTGATCTTGGGCTATTTATAATTGGAATTCCAATTTTTCATGGATGGTTTTTAAATAGATAGCTTGACTTTCTGCAGCAGGGTTTTTTACATCTTCAATTTTGAATGGATCTACTCTAAGGTGGTATCCATAGTTTGAGAAGAATGGAATTTATTTTGTTGAAGAATGTTCGGAGTTATTATATGCAATGTTAGCCAATGGTAGAAAGTTCGTCCAATCATCTTGTTGATAATTTATACTGCAACAAAGATATTGTTCCAAGATTTGATTCACTTGTTTTGTTTGACCGTTAGTTTGAGGATGATAAGTGGATGAAAGGTTGATCTTGACTTTTAAAAGCCAAAATAATCCTCTCTAAAAGTTTGATACAAATTACGGTCCTCAATTTGAAATAATATCAATTGGAAGTCCATGTATTCAATAAATATTATTAATAAAAAGCTTGGCTGTTTCCTCCCCAAAAATAGTCTTATTGCATGAAATAAAGTGTGCCATCTTAATAAGACAGTCTACCACCACAAAAATTGAATCTTTTCCATTCAAAATTGGGAGGTCTATAATGAAGTCCATAGATAACGATTGCCATGGGCCCTTAGGAACTGGAATAGGTTGCAGAAGTCCATATGATTGGTGTCTTGGAATCTTTGTTTGCACACAAATTTTACATGATTGGATGAATTCTTTCACCAATTTCCACATTTGAGGCCACCAATAGCCTCTTGATATCAATTCCAAGGTCTTATTGAAGCCAAAGTGTCCAGCTATTGGAAGATCATGTCGAGCTTGAAGAATTTGAAGTCTTGTAGGTCTTGGAGGAATATATAGGAGATTCTTGAAATATAACAATCCATCTTCCAATTTGAAATTATTGTCTTCTTCTACATGTGCATTTTTGAAACGTTGTTGGATGTTCTTTATAAATGGATCTGTCTTCATTGCTTTTTGGATTTCTATCTTGAGAGTTGTATCTGTATAGGTAGATATCGTCGATGTATTTAACTGCAAATTGGACGGCTTCAACATGATTGATTTTTGTTGATCCAATACAATATTTCCTATTCTTGGTACAAGATATGATTGTTGAGAAAGAGCATCTGATTTTCCTTGAAATTTTTTTGGATGATATGTAATTGCAAAATCAAATCAAGATAATAACATACTCCATTGTGCTTGTCGACGATTTAGAACTCGAGTACTCATAAAATATTCTAAGTTTTTGTGATCAGTATATATCATGATCTTGTGTTGAGCTCCTTTCAACAAATGGCGCCATTCTTCAAAAGCATCAATAATTGCCAATAATTCTTTGTCATGGATCTCGTAATTAATCTCTACAGCTGAAAATTTTTGAGAGCGGAATGCTATTAGATGTAATTGACCATCATCACCAATTTGAGAGAGTATAGATTTCAATGCAAAATTTGAGGCATCCGTTTCCAAAATAAATGGTTTTGTTGGATCTGCATAGATATGTATAGGAGTAGAGGTGAAAGATTCTTTTAGATTCTTGAATGCTTCTTCAGCCTTATCATCCCAAATAAATTTGTCTTTGCTTATAAGTTGTGTTAATAGAGCCGCAATCTTGGAATAATCTTTAATAAAGATTCTGTAGAAATTTGCAAATCCCAAAAAACATTGTATATCTCTAATTGATGACAATTGTTTCCACTCTATAATATTTTGTATCTTCTTTGGATCTATGTAAATCTCATTTTTTAAAGCAATATATCCCAAAAATTTGAGTGATGGTTGGTGGAAAGAGCATTTCTCTAATTTGGCATACAATCCACTTTCTTGTAGTTTCTTTAATACCTTCCATACATGATATTCATGCTCTTCTTCATTCTTATAATAGATCAAGATATCGTCCAAGTAGATGATTACAAAGTCATCTAAGTATTCTTGTAAGATATCATTCATCATATATTGGAAGACTGCACGTGCATTTGTAAGTCCAAAAGGCATAACATTGTACTCAAAATGTCCATATCTTGTGTGGAATGCTGTCTTTTATTGATCTCCTTTCTTAATCCTGACTAGATTGTAGGCGCCTCTTAAATCAATCTTTGTAAAAATCTTTGCTTGTTCTAATTGTTCCAATAATCCTGAGATTAATGGTAATGGATAATAATTTTTTATAGTTACCTTGTTTAGACCTCGATAGTCAACACACATACGTAAGGAACTATCTTTCTTTTTCACAAATAATATAGGAGCTCCAGCAGGCGAGTTTGAATGTCGAATAAAATTCTTAGCTAAATTTTCATCAATATGTTCTCGTAAGCCTGTAAGCTCCGTTTGTGATAGATTGTAAATGGGACCAAATAGAGATTGAGTTCCATCTTGTAATTTGATTGCACAATTATAAGGACGATGTTCGGATAATATGTCTGCTTTTTTCTTTTCAAATACGTCTTCCAGGTCATGATATTGATTAGGAATTTCCTGCTTTAGTTGCTCCGTTTGATCTTTCATTGGAATAGCATACAATGCAAATGCATCTTCTTTTTTTGCTGCTTGCATAAATGCTTTAGTTTTAAGGAATACAGCACTACCTCATTTCTTCTTTTGATGTATGGATCTTGAAGAAATTTCTCACATATTCCAATCAATATCAGAATTATGTAGCTCAAACTAAGGAAGTCCAATGACAATAGGATTTGTCGGACATCTAATAGTGTTGAAAACAATTTGTGATACTTGATCTCTTAATATCACTTCGAACAATTGGGTTTCTTCGACAACATCTCCTGATTCAAGGTTTTGTCCATCAATGACTTCAATTGGTGCAGGATGGATCTTCTTTATAAGTAGTAGATTGTGATTGGTTGCAAAATCCTTATCTATGAAGCATGTTGAGGCTTGAATATTTAAAAGGGCTTTAGCAAAAATTTCTTGTTTCAAGGTTCTTATATATACAAGAAGTTTAAAACAAGATGTTGGATCTAGAGATAAAAAGAGACCTTTTTCTGGTACTTTAGATTTGGGGGTGTCCAACCGCAAGGTCCTTACTGTGGCTGGACATCTTCGTTTTGTGACCTTTTCAATTCGGATATTATACCTCATGCCTTGAATTCTCTAAACTTATTTGGACAACTTGCTGCCTTGTATTTAGGTCTTCCATAATATAGGCATAAATTCTCTTGTTGACGTCTACTCTTTTCTACTAGTGTTAATGGCTTGAATTGAGTCGTATCAATCTGCATAGGTACAGGATATGTTAATGGCTTTTCCAATATTCTTGAAGATGTAGCAGTCATATTTTGATAGGTATTGCTGAAAATTGATCGCCTTTCTTGTCGTAGTTCAAATAAGCGATTGTCACAAGTAATAGCTTGAGCTATGAATTCCTCTTAGCTTTCAACTCTTGGCATCGTGATCAATAAATTCTTTACATCATCCTTTAGGCCATAACGAAATCGAGTCATAAAAGCCTTATCATTCCAATCAAGATCATAAGTAAGTTGTTGAAATTCTGTGGCATAAATTGCACCTGAACGTTGTCCTTGTCGTAGATTTTGGATCTTTTCTCTACCACTCTTTCTCGATCACTGTCTTCAAATGCAGCAGTAAATCTTTCCATAAAAGCTTCTAAGTTGTACAGGATTGGAAAATTCTTTTCTAATAGTGGTGCAAACCATGATCGAGCACTTTTTGATAAAAGAGTGCCCTCAAAAGCGACTTGAGTGAATCCATCTGGATAATGACTTGGATATAGTTGTAAGTAAAGTCACACTTGTTGTACAAACCCTCGAAAGTTGGATCTTGTTCCATCAAACTTGTCAGGCATACTAGCTTTTGGCTCTTTTATGACAACCCTTGGAACTTCTAGAGAAGTTGTGTGCAAAACTTGTTTACCGCTTGCTTCTCTTCATCGAATAATCTCTTGTTGTAAGTTATAAATCTCTTGCTTAGTTTCTTCAGATACTTGCTCCATTTGTGATTCTTTTCTTGGATTGCGAAAGAATGTCATTTCTTCTCATATTATATCCAATAGGGCTTAAAGATCTGCAAGTATTGCCACTCTATTCTCTATTTGTGAGGATGCACCTCCATTAACCTGATCTATTTCCATCTTAAAAAAAAATAAATCGATAAGTCGTTAGTATTTTTTATACTAAAAGAAATACTTTGAGACAATTAGTTTAGAGGAGGATAATTTGCAACCTCTAAAATATAGTGATATAACTTAAAAAAAGAATAATCCACTCTTTCCAAAGAAAAATCAACTACAACAAGTAAACATATCAGTCTAGAAGGGGGTAGTCCGCATTCCCCTAGAACGCAATAGTATCTTGAAGAAGGATAATCCACTCTCTATCAAGAGATCTAAGCTCTGATTTGATTATGTAAGAAATCTTGCCAAACTGTCAAGGACGCAAGTTAGCCGATTAGCAAAGAACTAAGGAGAAGAAATCAAAACCAGAATAATTTCAAGAACAAAGAATTGGATGGACAAGAACAAGAACTAGATCAAGAATAAGAAACTGGATTAATATTAAGAACAAGGCAACACTTTGGATTACTCCAAGACTTGTATTGGTAAGATTGAGGTGCTCCTCAGTCTTACCTCTTATTTATACTATGAGGCCTTATGTCTTATTGAACCTTCTAAAAATATCTTAGAATATTCTAGAAGCTTGAGGAAGATTTTGGAAGACTCTAAAAAGTTTATAGGGGGTCTTGGAAGGTTGAAGAAGATTCTAGAGGGTTCTAAGAGTATCTTAGAATATTTTAGAAGTTTGAGGAAGATTTTGGAAGACTCTAAAAAGTCTATGGGAGGTCTTGGAAGATTGAGAAAGATTCTAGAAGGTTTTAGAAGATTCTAAAAGATTCTAAAAAATTATAGAAGATTCTAGAAGACTATAGAAAGTTTTAGTAGTGTCTTAAAGTATATTCGTGACAAAGACATGCAAATTAACATGGTATGTTTTAACTTTTTTATTGAATAAAAAAAGACTTATCATCATCAAAAAGAATTGTGCTTATATTATAGAGAATTTGAGCATATTGCCCAATAATGTCTAAAGAAATGATACAACTATAAAATCAAGAGTACGATTGTTAAGAAGACAATATGTTAGAAAACAAGTTTGTCTAGCTACAATAGGAATTGTACAACTAGAATTTTGTATAATTCCTAGTAAAGGTCCTATTGTCTCTTTAAAACTCTCTCCTTATTTTATAATAGATATGTGTTTGTAACCTAAAAATCACAAAGCATCTGTGTTGCTAGATTCAAGAGCCTTAGCGTGGTTTTTAGATGAAGAGTTTGTTATAAGTCATAAAAAATCTTTAATACAAAAAATTAAACATGTATATGTAGAAGTTATAAATGGTTGTCTGTTGTCTTTTGGAGATGTTATTTTTAAAATTCTTCTTATAAATATAATAATAGATGGTCATAATAATTATATAATCTTTAATATAATCAAATCTTCCTCTACTTTAGTTATTTTAGATTTATTATTGCTAAAAAAATATAATCCTCAAATAGATTGGATTTCTTATAGACTTGATTTTTTTTAGAGTATTAATAAGAGTCTTACTAATTAAATAAAAATCCATAAGTCTAATATAATAAAATCCATATTTGTAGATACAAAAGTTTTTATGCATGCAGCAAAAGAAAGTTCATCTTTTGCTATTTATGCTATATCTATTTCTGATGGTAGAAAGACTTCAAGTGGCATTTCAAGCTAGTATCAAGATTATCAAGATATTTTTGAAAAAAAAATATAAATATTCTTTTGGAGCAACATCCATATGATTACTCAATTGATTTGAAAGAGGAACTTAGCCTCTATTTGGACTAACCTATAGTTTATTTCAAAATAAGTTGGCTAAACTCAAAGGATATATTAATGAGAACTTAGCCAAAAATTTCATATACCATTCAAAATCTCTAGTAGGACCTTTTATCTTATTTGTGAAGAAAAAAGATAGATGATTACAAATATGTATAGATTATGAAAGACTCAATAAGCTTAGTATATAAAATAGATACCTTCTATTTTTTATAATTGAAATTTTTGATCAACTGAATCAAGTTAAGATCAATATAAAAATAGATCTATAAAGAATGTATAACGTGGTCTGCATAAAAAAAGAAGACAAATAGAAGATTGTATTTTGAACAAGGTATAGATATTTTGAATATAATGTTATGCTTTTTAGACTCACGAATGTACCAGCTGCTTTTTAACATCTCATGAATGATGTTTTTTGTAAGTTCTTAGATAATTTTATTATCTATTATTAAGATGACATCTTAATCTATTCTAAGAATGTAAAAGAGCACAAATTATATATTTTTTTATTTATTATGAAAAATTAGAGATACAAGATTATATGCCAAGATGAAAAAATATGTATTTTATATTATTTGTCAAGGATGCAAGATAGCAGGTTAGCCAAGAATCAAAGAGAAGAAATCAAAATTAGAATAACTTCAAAAACAGAGAACTGCATAGATAGGAAGAAGAACTAGATCAAGAATAAGAAACTGGATTAATATCAAGAATAAGGCAATATTCTAGATTGCTCTAAGATTTGTGTTGGCAAGACTAAGGTGCTCCTCAGTCTTGCCTCTTATTTATACTATAAGATCTTATGTCCGATTGGATCTTCTAAGAGTATCTTAGAAAATTCTAGAGGCTTGAGGAAGATTTTGGAAGACTCTAAAAAATCTACGAGAGATCTTGGAAGGTTGAAGAAGATTCTAAAAGATTTGAAGAATATCTTAGAATATTTTAGAAGTTTGAGGAAGATTTTGGAAGTCTCTAAAAAATCCACGAGAGATCTTGGAAGGTTAAGGAAGATTCTAAAAGATTTTAGAAGATTCTAAAAGATTTTAGAAAGCTATAGAAGGTTCTAAAAGACTACAAAAAGTTTTAATAATGGCTTAAAGTATATGTGTAACATCACCTTCCCTTCTAGCGACGAGTTTCATGAGGAGTCAAAGCAATTTGATGATGAAATCACATGCGTAAAAGTTCTAAAATTTGTCAAAGTACAGAAGCAACATATTCCATCTTTTATTCATTGGTTATCAGTTCAAAAAGTTCCTTAAGATGGTGTCGTTGACTTCTAGATATAACCTCTATTAGACCAACATCCCATCCAAGAATTTGCTCTTCATTGCGACTTTCAAAACATCCTCCAAAAATAATTTCTGGTCCACATGGAGTCACCCTTTCAACTTCGAGGAGTATCATCAAAGCTCGTGCATTTGAATCAAGATTTTTGTGATGAGGTCGTATCTCCAAAGACTCTAAGCGTGGCCTTACTTGATATTGGAATACTCCTTCTTCATCTTGTCCATATTCTTTAAACCTAACAGATTATGAAAGTTGGAATGATTTTTCGACCGCTTATATGGGAGAAGAGTCTTCTAATTCTTGTTCTTGCAATTCCCTTAAAACGTAAAAATTTGACATGATAACTAATAAGCTTCTAGCAAGATCTATTCTATCCTAAGAAAATACAAGTATAGGTCTTGGCATGGTTCTCCCTTTTTTATATTGGTCTTTTGTTGTTGATAGGAAGTGTCATTTAGAAGCCAAGAGATGTTACTGTCCACGAAATCTTCAATGACCATTGAATCTAGGTTTTTTAGGATATTATTGATGGAGTTGGCGAACCTTCTTAGGTGCATTCTTAAGATTATCTGAGGGTTCTCATGTTCTTTCACTAACTCCATAGCCCTTCCAATAGATGAAGTATTCCAATCATCCATATTTTATACGTAAATCTAATATTTCATCCATTTCATATTCAATCTCTTGATTGATTTCAACTAGAGCTGGTGGTGGAATAGTTCTTCCAATAATATTTGACTTATAATAGGTTTTTAAAAGCGAGACATAAAAGATTGGATGAATGTGTATGCTATTTGGTAGTTTGAGACGAAAACTTACTAGATTTACTTGGTGTAGAATTATAAAAGGTCCAAGTCTTTGATAGTCTAATTTTTGTGATGGTCGATTTGTTTGTATATTTTGTCGAAGTAACCAAACACAATCTCCTACTTTGCAATTTGGTTGATTCTTGCGATGAATGTCTGCATAGTCTTTATATTGATCTTGGGCTATTTATAATTGGAATTCCAATTTTTCATGGATGGTTTTTAAATAGATAGCTTGACTTTCTGCAGCAGGGTTTTTTATATCTTCAATTTCGAATGGATCTACTCTAAGGTGGTATCCATAGTTTGAGAAGAATGGAATTTATTTTGTTGAAGAATGTTTGGAGTTATTATATGTAATCTCAGCCAATGGTAGAAAGTTCGTCCAATCATCTTGTTGATAATTTATACTGCAACAAAGATATTGTTCCAAGATTTGATTCACTTGTTTTGTTTGACCGTTAGTTTGAGGATGATAAGTGGATGAAAGGTTGATCTTAACTTTTAAAAGCTGAAATAATCCTCTCTAAAAGTTTGATACAAATTACGGTCCTCGATTTGAAATAATATCAATTGGAAGGCTATGTATTCAATAAATATTATCAATAAAAAGCTTGGCTGTTTCCTCCCCAAAAATAATCTTATTGCATGAAATAAAGTGTGCCATCTTAATAAGACAGTCTACCACCACAAAAATTGAATCTTTTCCATTCAAAATTGGGAGGTCTGTAATGAAGACCATAGATAATGATTGCCATGGGCCCTTAGGAACTAGAAGGGGTTGCAGAAGTCCATATGGTTGGTGTCTTGGAATCTTTATTTGCGCACAAATTTTGTATAATTAAATAAATTCTTTCACCAATTTCCACATTTGAGGCCACCAATAGCCTCTTGATACCAATTCTAAGGTCTTATTGAAGCTAAAGTGTCCAGCTATTGGAAGATCATATCGAACTTGAAGAATTTGAAGTCTTGTAGGTCTTGGAAGAATATATAGGAGATTCTTGAAGTATAACAATCTATCTTCCAATTTGAAATTATTGTCTTCTTCCACATGTGCATTTTTTAAACGTTATTGGATGTTCTTTATAAATGGATCTGTCTTCATTGCTTTTTGGATTTCTATCTTGAGAGTTGTATCTGTATAGGTAGATATCGTCGATGTCTTTAATTACAAATTGGACGGCTTCAACATGATTGATTTTTGTTGATCCAATACAATATTTCCTATTCTTGGTACAAGATATGATTGTCGAGAAAGGGCATCTAATTTTCCTTGAAATTTTCTTGGATGATATGTAATTGCAAAATCAAATCAAGATAATAACATGCTCCATTGTGCTTGTCGATAATTTAGAACTCAAGCACTCATAAAATATTCTAAATTTTTGTGGTCAGTATATATCATGATCTTGTGTTGAGCTCCTTTCAACAAATGGCGCCATTCTTCAAAAGCATCAATAATTGCCAATAATTCTTTGTTATGGATTACATAATTAATCTCTGCAGCTGAAATTTTTTGAGAGCGGAATGCTACTGGATGTAATTGACCATCATCACCAATTTGAGAGACTATAGATTTCAATGCAAAATCTCAGGCATCTGTTTGTAGAATGAATGGTTTTGTTAGATCTACGTGGACAAGTATATGAGCAAAAGTGAAAGATTCTTTTAGCTTCTTGAATGCTTCTTCAACCTTATCATCCCAAATAAATTTGTCCTTGCTTATGAGACACGTTAATGGAGCCGCAATCTTGGAATAATCTTTAATGAAGATTCTATAGAAATTTACAAATTCCAAGAAACATTATATATTTCTAATTAATGACGATTGTTTCTACTCCATAACAATTTGTATCTTCTTTGGATTCATGGAAATGCCATTTTTGAAGTAATATATTCCAAAAATTTGACTGATAGTTGGTGGAAAGAACAGTTTTTCCAATTTGGCATACAATACACTTTCTCGTAGTTTCTCTAATACCTTCTGTACAGGATATTCATGCTCTTCTTCATTCTTAGAAAAGATCAAGATATTGTCCAAGTAGATGAATATAAAGTCATTTAAGTATTCTCATAAGATATCATTTATCATATATTGGAAGATTGCACATGCATTTCTAAGTCTAAAAGGTACAACATTGTACTGAAATGTCCATATCTTATGCAGAATGTTGTCTTCCATTAATCTCCTTCTTTAATCTTGACTAGGTTGTAGGCGCTTGTCAAATCAATCTTTGTAAAAATCTTTATTTGTCGTAATTGCTCTAATAATCATGAGATTAATGATAATGGATAATAATTTTTTATAGTTACCTTGTTCAAACCTCGATAGTCAACACACATATATAAGGAACCATCCTTCTTTTTTACAAATAATATAGGAGCTCTAGCAGGTGATTTTGAATGTTGAATAAAATTCTTGGCTAGATTTTCATCAATATATTCTTGCAAGGCTGTAAGCTCCGTTTGTGACAAATTGTAAATTGGACCAAATGGAGGTTGAGCTCCATCTTGTAATTTGATTGCACAATCATAAGGACAATATTCGGATAATATATCTGCTTTTTTCTTTTCAAATACGTCTTCTAGGTTGTGATATTGATTAGTAATTTCTTGCTTTAATTGCTCCATTTGATCTTTCATTGGGATAGCATACAATGCAAATACATCTTTTTTTTTTGCTACTTGCATAAATGCTTTAGCTTTAAAGAATAGAGCAGTACCTCGTTTCTTCTTTTGATGTGTGGATCTTGAGGAAATCTTCCGCGTACTCTAATCATTATCAGAATTATGTAGCTCAAACCAAGGAAGTCCAATGACAATAGGATTTGTCAGACATCTAATGATGTTGAAAATAATTTGTGATATTTGATCTCCTAATATTACTTCCAATGGTTTGATTTCTTTAACAACATCTTCTGATGCAAGGTTTTATCCATCAATGACTTCAACAGGTACAGGATGGGTCTTCTTTACAAGTAGTAGATTGTGATTGGTTGCAAAATTCTTATCCATAAAGCATATTGAGGCTCCAATATCTAAAAGGACTTTAGCAGAGAATTCTTGTTTCAAGATTCATATTTATACAAGAAGTATAAAACACGATGTTGGATTCGGAGGTAAAAAGAGACCTTTTTTTGGTGCTTTAGATTTGCAAGTATCTAATTGCAAGGTCCCTACTGTGGCTGGACATCTTTGTTTTCCGACCTTTTTAATTCAAATATTATACCTCGTGCGTTGAATTCTCTAGACTTATTTGGACAATTTGTTGCCTTGTGTTTAGGTCTTCCACAATATAGGCATAAATTCTCTTGTCGACATTTAATCTTTTCTGCTGCTGTTAATGGCTTGAATTGAGTCGCATCAATCTGCATAGGTACAGGATATGTTAATGGCTTTTCCAATACTCTTGAAGATATAGCAGTCGTATTTTAATAGATATTGCTGAAAATTGATTGCCTTTCTTGTCGTAGTTCAAATAGGCAATTGTCACAAGTAATAGCTTCAGCTATAAGTTCTTCTAAGCTTTCAATTCTTGGCATTGTGATTAATAAATTCTTTATATCATTCTTTAGGCCATAACAAAATTGAGTCATAAAAGCCTTATCATTCTAATCAAGGTCATAAGTAAGTTGTTGAAATTCTGTGGCATAAATTATAACTGAACGTTGCTCTTGTTGTAGATTTTGGATCTTCCTCTCCGCCACCCTCTCTTGATCATTGTTTCCAAATACAGCAGTAAATCTTTCCATAAAAGCTTCTAAATTATATAGGATCGGAAAATTCTTTTCCAATAATGGTGCAAGCTATGATCGAACACATTCTGATAAAAAGGTGTCCACAAAAGCAACTTGAGTGAATCCATCTAGATAACAAGAATGATATAGTTGTAAATAAAGTCGCATTTGTTGTATAAATCCTTGAAAGTTGGATCTTGTTCTATCAAACTTATCAAGCATACTAGCTTTTGGATCTTTTATGATAACCCTTGGAACTTCTAGAGAAGTTATGTGCATAGCTTGTCTACCACTTGTTTTTCTTAATCGAATAATCTCTTGTTCCAAGTTATGAATCTCTCGCTTAATTTCTTCAGATACTTGCTTTATTTGCAATTTTTTTTTTTTGGTTGTGAAAGAATATTATTTCTTCTCATATCGTATCTAATAAGGCTCAAAGATCTGCAAGTGTTGCCACTCTATTCTCTATTTGTGAGGATGCACCTCCATTAATCTGATCTATTTCCATCCTAAAAATGAAAAAATCGATAAGCCATTAGTATATCATTTACTAAAAAGAATACTTTTAGACAGTTAGTTTAGAGGAGGATAATCCGCAACCTCTAAAATGTAGTGATATAACTTAAGAAAGGGATAATCCATTCTTTCCAAACAAAAATCAACTACAACAAGTAAGCAAATCAGTCTAGAAGGGAGTAGTGCGCATTTCTTTAGAATGGAATAATATCTTGAAGAGGGATAATCCACTCTCTATTAAGAAATCTAAGCTCTGATATGATTATGTAAGTTAGT
This sequence comes from Physcomitrellopsis africana, assembly GCA_036785485.1. Taxonomy (NCBI): domain Eukaryota; kingdom Viridiplantae; phylum Streptophyta; class Bryopsida; order Funariales; family Funariaceae; genus Physcomitrellopsis; species Physcomitrellopsis africana. The sequence continues at coordinate 20,369 of JAWRVF010001848.1, read as the reverse complement.
CTTCTCAAATTATCGAGGATGCAAGATAGTAGGTTAGCCAAGAATCAAAGAGAAGAAATTAAAATCAGAATAACTTCAAAAACAGAGAATTGGATAGACAGGAACAAGAACTAGATCAAGAATAAGAAATTGGATTATTATCAAGAAAAAGACAACACTCTAGATTGCTCCAAGACTTGTATTGGAAAGATTGAGGTCTCCTCAATCTTGCCTCTTATTTATACTATGAGACCTTATATCCTATTTGACCATCTAAAAGTATCTTAGAAGATTCTAGACACTTGAGGAAGATTTTGGAAGACTCTAAAAAGTCTGTGGGAGATCTTGGAAGGTTGAAGAAGATTCTAAAGGATCCTAAGAATATCTTAGAATATTCTAGAAGTTTGAGGAAGATTTTAGAAGACTCTAAAAAGTCCACGAGAGGTCTTGGAAGGTTGAGGAGGATTCTAGAAGATTTTAGAAGATTTTAGAAAATTATAGAAGATTCTAAAAGACTACAAAAAGTTTTAATAATGGCTTAAAGTATGTCTGTGACATTATTTAAGTTGACTTTTTATGATACATCATTTTAAATGATAGTCTTATAATAGATCTTAAAAGAGTCCACACAATCATCAATTAGAAGATTTCAAAAGCAATAAAGGATTTATAATATTTTTTAAAATTTATTAATTATTATTAAATCTTCATTAAGAACTTTTTTTTAGTTATATTTCCACTTATATGCTTAGATTGTAAGGACAAACTTAGACAATCAATCTTAGACAAGAAGACCTTGATAAGATGGCTCTTAACAAAAATATCATTAAATTCTGCCGCAAATCATGCTAGTCTAATGTATATTATGCATGGAGTATCTTCTTTTCCATTCTTAAAATCTTAGATCCATTATATCTAATCTTAACAAAATCTTCCATATTCCTCTTCCAAGTGTGCTATAAAACATTGGAATAAATCAAAAGTTAGTTGCAGCTATATAGCTATCAAGAACACAAATTAAAACAGATGTATAAGTTAGTAAAAACTATGTCAAAAGAAATTAATAAGATAAAAATAAAAAAGTATGTATATTCAAGAAGAAAATAGAATGGCTATTGGCAAAGACTAGAAAATACATGAGATTCTTGAACTAGAGTAGAAGCAAAAAAAGCTTCACTCTTGTCTCTATTTATACTATCTATCTAAGAGCTACATGGACATATTCTATAGGACCTCCTACACATGTCTAATTTGCAAAACACGTGTCAAACTTATAAGACAAGTTTTCCATATGTGCGCTACATATTTGGCTTGTTCCATAAGCTACCAACATGCGCAACACATGCATAGATTTTTCCACAAGTTATCAATATGTGCAACACGTGGCTAGCTTGTTGACCAAATTTCTAACCTACCAATCACCTATAGACATGTATAAAGGTGATTCTACATCTATGAAGCTACTAGGAAGCTTTTTTTTAAGATATCATCAAATTAATTTAATTTACCTAATTTTGTTGATCTATATTAATTAGATAATTACTATCAAAGTGTCACGGACATAAGATTTATTCCAATAAATTACCTAAGTAATATAGATCAATAGAAGTAGGTAAAATAAGTTGATTTGATAATATCTGATAGAAAAGCTTCCTAGAAGCTTCATAGACTCAAAATCATCTTTATACATGTCTATAGGTGATTGGTAGGTTAAAAACTTGGTCAAATAGCTAGCCACATGGCACACATGTTTGTAGCTTGCGGAACAAGCTAAGTGCGTGGTGCACATGTGAGAAACTTGTCATGCAAGTTTGACACGAGTCTTGCAAATGAGACATGTATATGAGGTCCTATAGAATACCGCCATGTAGTTCTTAGTTAGATAGTATTTATAGAGGCAAGAATGAAGCCCTCTTCACTCTTGTCAATTCTTTTCTTGGTTCTAGTCTAGTTTCAAGAGTCTTCATATTTTCAATCTTTGGCAATAGCCATCCCAATTTTTTTTGAATATACATATTTTTTTAGTCCCATTTTGTGACTTTTTTTTGATACAGTTTCTATTAGATTATGTATCTTTTTCTAGTTCATGTCCTTGACAGATTGACAAGAGTACACTTATAATATCATAGCTTTGTCTTGTCTTGATTAAGAGTGGATTAGCCCTTTCTCTTGATAAGACACAAGCATATTAGAAGTTGTGGATTACCTTCTTCTAAACTGATATTATTCCTAGTGTTTTCTTTGTTCTCCCTGCTACTTATCTCGAATGGTGTTAGATATTTTTTGAAGTGTTATCATGGCCGAGCTTGCCGAAATAAAGAGTGCAATGGCACAAATGCAAGAACAAATGAGGGAATTGATGCTTGCAATGCATCAACTCACTATACCTCCACAAGAGCAACAAGATTACTAAATAATGAAGATATAGATATGATTGGAGCTGCTTCAACATCTACACTAAGCCATATAATTTCTCCTATATTGGAACATTGTCCAAGCATCAGAGAACCAAAAATTGGTCTACTTGAGAAGTTTGATGGCACAAGATCCAAGTTTCAAGGATTCATCAACCAAGTCCAACTGGTGATTGAATTGCAACCGCAAAGTTTTCCAACTTCAGGATCACAAGTCAGATTTATTGATACACTACTTTTAGGTTCTGCCTTCTCTTGGTTTTTATCTTTTCTGGAATGACATGATCCAATATTGGATAATTTAGAAGCTTATTTAGCAGAATTTTGATCTATGTATAGAGAACACAATGCAACTCATGTTGCAACCAATTATCATCGTATCCTATGACAAGGCAATTCATCAGTGACATTATATGCTTCACAATTTTGACAACTAGCAATCGATATCAAGTGGGATGATGCTGCATTCATCTGTCAGTTTCTCTATGAATTACAATATGAGGTGAAGAAATTGATGTTGAACTTACCCGATCCTCAAACATTGAGTCAAGCAATAGACTTTGCAGTGAAGTGTGATAATCGGCTTTTCAAATTTAGATCTGAAAGTTGTATAAGAGAACCTCAATAACATTATAATTCAATGGCAACACTAATGTCTTTTCAATATGTACCTTCAGAAGTCGAGGACGTACAAATTGATGCTATACGTTTCAAGCCGCTTACTGAACAAGAAAAGACTCGACGTCGTCAAGATGGATTATGCTTGTATTATGGAGAACCTAAACACACTGCTCAAAATTATCCAAAGAAACGACGCAACTACAAGATGAGGAGTACGATTGTCAAAGAAGACAATATGTCGAAAAACGAGTTTGTCCAGCCACAATAAGGACCATGCGGCTGGGATCTTGTACAATTTCTAATGAAGGTCCTATCCTCTTCTCACAACCATCTCCTTGTTTTATAATAGATGTGTGTTTAAAACCTAATAATTACAAAGCCTCTGCTTTAATAGATTTGAGAGCCTTTGCTTTAAAGATTCAAGAGCCTCGGCTTGTTTTTTAGATGAAGAATATGCTAAAAGCCATAGAATATAGATAGTACAAAATTCTAAATCCGTACATATAGAAGTCATAGATGGTCGTCCTTTATCTTCTGGAGATGTTACTCATGAAATACTTCTTCTAGATGTAATAGTAAATGGCCATAATAGTTGCGTAATTTTCAACATAATTAGATCTCCCTCTATTCCAATTATTCTAGGTCTATCATGGTTAGAAAAATACAACCCTCAAATAGATTGGATTTCTTGTACTCTAAACTTTCCTAAAAGTATAGTTAACAATATAGTTAATCAAGTAAGAAATCATAAGTCTAGTAGAATTAAACTTGCGTTTGTAGGTGCAAGAGCTTTCTTACATGCTGCAAAAGAAGGATCACCTTTTGTCATTTATGCTACACCTATTTCCAACGATAGAAAGACTTCAAATAACATTCCAAGTCAATATCAAGATTATCAAGACGTTTTCAAAAAAAAAAATGCAAATATTCTTCCAGAACATTGTCCATATGATTGTTTAATCGACCTTCATATGTATTGACTATCGAGGACTCAACAAGATCACAATCAAGAACAAATATCCATTACCTATGATATCAAGATTCCTTGACCAGTTGAATCAAGCTAGGATCTATACAAAAATAGATCTAAGAGGAGTATACAATCTAGTACGCATTAAAGAAGGAGATGAATGGAAAATTGCATTTCAAACTAGTACGGACATTTTGAATATAATGTCATGCCTTTTGGACTTACAAATGCACCAGCTGCTTTTCAACATCTCATAAATGATATTTTTTGTGAGTTCTTAGACAATTTTGTAGTCTGCTACCTAGATGATATTTTGATCTATTCTAAGAACATAGAAGAACATGAAATACATATTCGTCAAGTATTATAAAAACTTAGAGATGCGGGATTATACGCCAAGATGGAAAAGTGTGTATTTCACACTACTCAAGTTGATTTTTTAGGATACATCATTTCAAATGATGGTCTCATGATGGATCCTAAGAAAGTCCAAACAATCATGAATTGGAAGATTCTAGAGATGGGAAGAGATGTCCAATGTTTTTTGGGATTTGCCAATTATTATCGGATCTTCATCAAAGACTTCTCTCACGTTGTGGCTTCACTTACACGTTTGACTTGTAAAGACAAATTCCAATGGAATTAAGAAGCGGAAGCAGTATTTGAAGCTTTGAAGACATTGTTTATTTTTACACTAATCCTATATCGTGTAGATTTTTTCAAGGCATTTTTTATGGAAATAAACGCATCAGACTTTGCCTTATGTGCGGTTTTGTCACAAACGGGAACAGATGACAAACTTCATCCAGTAGCTTTTCATTTAAAAAAAATTCTCAGCACCCGAGATCAATTATGAGATCCACAACAAAGAACTTTTTGCAATCATGGATTCTTTTCAAAAATGACATTATTATCTAGAAGGCGCTTTGAGTCCAGTCACTGTGTATAGGGATCACAAGAACCTCGAGTATTTCATGTCGACATGCGTGTTGAATAGTTGTCAAGCTCGTTGGAGTATGTCTTTGTCAAGATTCGAGTTCATTATCACTTATCGGCTAAGAAAATAACAAGGTTTGTTCGATGCCCTTTCTAGATGTTCTTATTTTGTAGCAAAAGAAGGAGATGCAGCTTTTGAGCATCAAAGAACGGTTCTCTTGAAACCACAGTAGTTTTATCTTCGAGCAATAAAATCAACATTGACTATTGATTCAACTTTTTTCAAGCAAATTCAGTCAAGTATGTCCTCAGATCCTCTTGTTCATGATATCAAGAATAATTCTTTCAAGTCTCATGATTCTTCTAAATTCGAGTTCAAGAATAATCTATTATATTTCAAAAAACTATTATATGTTCCAGAAGGAGAAGCACGTTTACGTGTTCTTGAAGCACGTCATGATTTTCCAGCGGCAGGACATTTTGGATACAACAAAACTTTGAAACTTATATCAAGAGATTTTTGGTGGCCTCAAATGTGGAAGGAGTCAAAGACTTTGTACAATCATGTGATATCTACTCAAGATCAAAGACTCCTCGTCATCGACCTTTTGGACTTCTTCAGCCATTGCCTATTCTAGAACAACCATGGTCTTCTGTTTCTATGGATTTCATCACAGATCTTCCAAGCTCAAGATCTTATGACTCTATATTTGTGATAGTAGATCGGTTCACCAAGATGGCTCATTTTATGCAGTGTAGAAAATCTATCATAGGTGAAGAAACAGCTAAGCTTTTCATTGATAATATCTATCACTATCATGGGTTACCTAAGGATATTATATCGGATAGGGGAAGTCAATTTGTGTCAAGATTTTGGAGAACCCTTTTCAAGATCCTAAAAGTGGACATAAAATTATCTTCATCTTTTTATCCTTAAACTGACGGACAAACACAGTGCGTTAACCAAGACTTGGAGCAATATTTAAGGTGTACCATCAACTACCAACAAGATGATTGGATATCTCTTTTCCTATTGGCAAAATTTGCTTATAATAATATGATATCTTCTTGTATGCAACAAACACCTTTCTTTGCCAATTATGGTTATCACCCACGACTTGATGCTTTTGACTTTTCAAAAGTTGATAATCCAGCAGCAAAAGATTTGACAAATTGTTTCTCAGAGCTACATGCAATAATGAAAGTACAATTAAAAGAAGCTTAAGAACGACAAAAAACAAATGTAGATGCGTATCGCAAGGAACAACCACAATTCAACGTGGCGGACAAGGTATGGTTATTGCGTCGCAATATCAAGACTACTTGTCCTTGTGATAAGTTGGACTATTGTAGGCTTGGACCTTTTCCTATTTTTGAACAAATCAATCTAGTTGTATATCGGTTACACCTATCGGAGTCATGAAGATCCATCCTATATTCCACGTGTCAATACTCGAGCCATATAAGACAATGGATATACAAAGAAGAAGATAAATGCCACCGCCTCCTATAGAAGTGGACAACGATGAAGAATTCGAGGTTGAAGAGATTTTAGATTCATGGCGGCGCCAAAATCAACTGGAATATCTTGTACATTAGCGCGGATACGATATCAGTAAATGCACATAGGAGCCATCAAAGAATCTAATAAATGCATCAATAAAAATCAATGCATTTTATCGACGACATCTATCAAAACCAAGATAAATATTTAAGAAAATCTTTGCTATAAAGCAAGGCAGGTTCTGTAGAGGTTTCATCCTACCTTCTATCATTGTTTGTCATTAGATTTGTTTGTGCTAAAGAGATGGAGGATCAACAATCAACAAATTCAGCTCAAGAGCCATCATTTGCTAATTTATCGGACGAGATATTACGACTATCACAACCTTCAAAATGACGGAATAGAGATGAAGACCCTCAAGAACGACACGTCCTTCTTTGGATTGATGGTGAAATACATCGTGTTTGATATCACGACCTTGGAAGAGATTCCCGATGTTTGATAATACTTTTAGAGGTAGGAACTACGCTTGATGGTGTTTCTAATATTTGCTTTAAAGGAAGTTATGAAGGCCTCAACAATAATCAAATAATAGTGTGATCCTCTCGCCCTGGTATGGGACATTATCGATGGCTGAAAGGACCTATCAACTACCTTTGAAGGGAATAAAGATCAGAGTAAGTGGCAAGCACAATTCGACGTATCTTGGACTTCTTCAACATATAATCTTCGTTCCTCGTGGAACTCGTCTCTAGAAAGGGGGATAATGTCATAGACATAAGATTTATTCTAATAAATTATCTAAGTAATATAGACCAATAAAAGTAGATAAAATAAGTTGATTTGATAATATCTGATAGAAAAGCTTTTTAGAAGCTTCATAGACTCAAAATCATCTTTATACATGTCTATAGGTGATTGGTAGGTTAAAAACTTGGTCAACAAGCTAGCCACATGGCACACATGTTGGTAGCTTGCGGAACAAGCTAAGTACGTGGCGCACATGTGGAAAACTTGTCATGCAAGTTTGACATGTGTCTTGCAAATGAGACACGTGTATGAGGTCTTATAGAATACCGCCATATAGTTTTTAGTTAGATAGTATTTTTAGAGGCAAGAATGAAGCCCTCTTCACTCTTGTCAATTCCTTTCTTGGTTCTAGTCTAATTTCAAGAGTCTTCATGTTTCTAGTCTTTGGCAATAGCCATCCCAGTTTTTTTTGAATATACATACTTTTTTAGTCCCATTTTGTGACTTTTCTTTGATATAGTTTCCATTAGATTATGTATCTTTTTTTAATTCATATCCTTGACACAAGGACATATTTGTCGAAACCTTCTAAAATATTTTAAAAGATTTCTAGAACTCTTTAGAACCTTCCTGAATCTTCTAGCATCTTCCAAGTAGATAGAAATTACTTGAAAATTTTCTTAGTTGGTAGAAGTTACTTAAGAAGCTTCCTAGTTGGTGGAAGTTGCTTCAAAAGCTTTCTAGGTAGGAGTATATATTAGAATTGAGGCTAAAAAATTCTTCAATCTCAACAATACATTTCTTGGAGCTCTAGCTCACTTCTCTGGTATTATTCTTGTACTCATTTGATTAATCTAATTCTTGCCAGTTCTTCTTAAACTTCTTATTCAGACTTCCAGTCTATATTCTGCGTCTATGATAGTTTGTCGAGACTACCCTTTTATCAATATCAGAGCTTAGTTCTTTGAGGGAGAGAGTAGACTATTCCTCTCCTTAGAGATACTTGAGCATTCTTAGAATTGCGGATTATCTTCCTTTAGATTGGTATTCATTCGTTCTTCTTTACTTAGCATGGCTGATAGAGAAGACATTAACATGGTAGAATCTTTGTAGCTAAAGTTAGATGCTATTATTAATGTCTTTAACACTCTAGCAGTTAGAACTACTGAAATTGAAAAAAAATTTGCTAAGCTCCCTGGAGCTACAAGAGTGGGAGTGACTTAGACTATATTACAACCACCTCTAGCTAGTGAAGTACTGCCATCTATATCTCAATGTGAGAATTTGATTACATTGTAGTACAAAGAGCCTCGAGTTAGTCTCTCAAAGAAGTTTGATGGTACCCGATCAAATTTTCGTGGTTTTGTAAACCAAGTTTGATTGATAATATTCTTGCAATTGGAATGCTATCCAACCAAAGAGTCGCAAGATACATTAGTAGGGACATTTTTTATTGGACAAGCTTTGTCTTGATATGCCCTCCTATTTAAAAAAAGATCTTCTATCTTGAATAATTTTGAAACCTTTCTAGAAGCATTTGAGGAGGCATTTGAAGAACATGATAAGACTCGATGGGCAACCACCAAGATTCGTTGTCTATATCAAGGATCATGCTCTGCATCTGTTTACTTATTGGACTTCAGACAACTTACCTGTAATATCAACTGGGAAGAAGAAGCATTGGTGAGTCAATTTTATTGGAGACTTAAAAATGACGTGAAAGACTTATTGCTATCTCTACTTGACCTTCAAATACTCAACAAAGGAATCAGCCAAGCGGTGAAGTGTGACAATCGACTTTTTCAATGATGTCAAGACCATTATTTTAGAGCTATATAGTATCCACGAGGAAATTAATTCTACTCGGCTACTCCTATCAAGAGTGTGGAAGCTCAATCTGAAATAGAAGACATGCAAATCAATATGATACGTTTCAAGCCCCTCATAGCTGAAGAAAAGAGGCGACGATTTGAACAAAACTTGTGCTTATATTATAGAGAGACAAGCCATAAAGCCGAAAATTGTCCTAAAAAATAGACGCCTCGAACAACAAGACTCAGGAGCACGAGCGTGCAGGAAAATAAGGATGCCCAGCTATAATAGGGACCGTGCGACTGAACATCTCAACACTCCAAATTAATCAAGGTTCCTTTCTCTCAGTTCAACCTTTTCATTGCTTTATGATACCTTTATTTTTTGATATTCAAGAACTGCAAACCAATATTCTACTAGATTCAGGAGCATGTGCTTGCTTTTTAGATGAAGAATTTGCCAAGCTTCACAAATTTTCTCTTATGAAGAAACCAAAGCCTGTCCATGTAGAAGTCATAGACGGCCGATCTTTGTATTCTAGCAATGTTACTCATGAAACTAAATCGTTGAAGGTACATCTTGAAAATCATGAAATTAGCATTGTATTTAATATTATCAAGATCCCTTCATGTCCAATCATTTTGGAGCTATCTTGGCTTGATAAATATAATCCATTGATAGATTGGACGTTGCAAAAAGTGACATTTTCAACAAAATCCTTGAAGGTGGAACCTGCCAACATAATATCTAGAAACAAATCCTTGTTCATAGATTCAAGAGCCTTCATGAAAGAAGCTAAGCATAATATACTTCTTGTCATCTTCGTAACGCCAGCTTGAGAAGATGCAACTCTGACTTTGGTTATTCCGGAGCAGTATGAAGAATTCAAGGATGTCTTTGAGAAGGTGAATGCGGACATGCTACCAAAGCATCGATCATACAATTGTGCTATAAATCTCCAATAAGGAATACAACTACCATTTGGCCCAATCTATAATTTATCACAAGATGAGCTCTCAGCATTAAAGGATTACATTGAAGAGAATCTTAGAAAGAACTTCATTCGGCATTCTAAATCTCCAGCACGTGCACCTATCCTCTATGTGAAGAAGAAAGATGGCTCATTACAAATGTGCATAGATTATTGAGGCTTAAACAAGATCACTGTGAAAAATTGATATCCATTATCACTAATATCCGGACTTTTGGAGCAACTTGGTAAAGCCAAAATATACACCAAGATAGATCTTCATAGAGCTTACAATCTTGTACAAGTAAAGGCAGGAGATGAGTTGAAGACAAAGTTTCAGACGAGGTATAGATATTATGAATATAATGTAATGCCTTTTAGATTGACCAATGCACCAACTATACTTCAACATTTGTTGAATGATGTTTTTTAAGAGTATTTGGATAAATTTGTTGTTTCTTACTTTGATGACATTTTGATCTATTCTAAGAGTATTCAAAAACATAAGGGTCATGTGAAGTTGGTGTTACAAAAACTTTGGGATGCGAGATTATACGCCAAGTTAGAGAAATGTGTATTTCATCAACCTAAGGTGGAATTTCTTGGTTATATTATTTCGGACGAAGGACTATTGATGGATCAGAAGAAGGTTCAAGCAGCAATGGATTGGGTAGTACCAAAGACGATATAAGACGTGCAATATTTTCTTAGGTTTGCCAACTTCTATTGCATTTTCATCAACAATTATTTATAAATTGCAATCCGATTAGCGCAATTGATATCAAAAGACAAGCTCAAGTGGAGTACCCAAATACAAGAGGCTTTTCAAGAGTTAAAGTCAATATTTACGATAGCTCCTATCTTGATACATCCCGACTTTACAAAAGCCTTCTATTTGATAATAGATGCTTTTGACTTTGCGCTAGGAGTTGTATTATCACAAATGGGGAAGGATGATAAACTTCACCTGGTTGCATTCTATTCAAGGAAGTTTTCGACAGCAGAAATCAATTGTAAAATTCACAATAAAGAGCTGCTTGCGATAGCTGATTCTTTCCAAGAGTGGTATCATTTATTAGAGGGAGCTGCACATCCGGTGACTATATATACAAATCATAAGAATTTGAAGTATTTCACAACAGCTCGAGTTTTAAATTATCGCTAAACTTGGTCGAACATGTCATTATCCCGATTTGACTTCATCATCACATATCAGCTAGGAAGATAATAAGGACTATAAGATGCATTATTGAGGAGATCATATTATACATTTTAGAAGGACCAATTCAACTTCATATTCTTCAATCTCGACATAACTTCTCGGCCGCAAGTCACTTTAGATTTAACAAAACAATGGAGTTTATTTTTCAAGATTTTTGGTGGCTTCAAATGTGGAAGATAGTGAAGAACTTTGTGCTATCATGTGACCTTTCTTCAAGATCAAAGAATCTTCAACATTGCCCTTATAGGCTTTTAAAACCTCTACCAATTCCAAAGCAATTGTGGTCTTCAATATCTATAGACTTCATCATAGATTTGCCACCTTCTGCAATATTTGATGCTATTTATGTGGTGGTAGATTGATTTACAAAGATGGCATATTTTGTTCTATGCAGAAAGATAACTTTTGATGAAGAAATATTAAGATTGTTTATTGACAATATATATTGGTATCATGGTTTACTAAATGATATTATTTTGGATTGAGGGCTTCAATTTATATCAAAATTTTAGAGATCACTTTTTGACATACTAAGGGTAGATATCAAATTCTCTTCTACTTTCCATTCTCAAACCGATGGTCAAACAGAGCGAGTCAACCAAGTCTTAGAGCAATATCTATGATGTGCAATCAACTATCAACAGGACAATTGGACTACATATCTATTATTGGTGGAGTTTGCATATAACAATTTGATGCATGTCTCAATCCAATAAACATCTTTCTTTGCAAATTATAGATATCATCCAAAACTCGATTTGTTGGATAAATCCAAAGATGAAAATTTAGGAGCTGAAGATCTTCCAAAGCATTTAAGAGAGATCCACACCACCTTGAAGCTTCAATTACACGTAGCTCAAGACTCGTACAAAGCTTCTATAAACAAATTTTGAAAAGATTCTCTTGCTTTTCAAATTAGAGATAAAATTTGGCTCTTACGATGAAACATCAAGACTACTCAATCTTGCGATAAGTTAGATTATAAGAGGTTGGGAGCATTCTGCACTCAAGAGCAAATCAATCTGATGGCTTATCGGCTGAAACTACCCACATCCATGAAGGTACATTCAATCTTTTATGTTTCTCTTCTAGAAGATTATAACAAATCAACTTTATCAGGATAGATACAACTACCACTACCTTGTGTTGAAATCAAAGACCACGTGGAATATGAGGTGGAACAAGTCCTTGATTCGTGACAAAGACGAGGGAAGTTGGAGTATTTAATTCATTGGTATGGCTATGATGTAAATGAGCGGACTTGGAAGTCAGCAAAAAATATAACAAATGCATTGCAAAAGATATAAGAATTTTATTGACAATATCATAATAAACTAAAAATCAACTACTAACAAAACATGAAGATAAAATCTTCTCCAAAGGAATGTATATAAGCAAGATCCAAGTCTTATCTAAATATAACTTATTGCATTTTATTTTCTTACAGTATCAAGATATCTAATCTCAAGGTGTATTTAGATATGGCTAGTGAGAATGTGGATATTGTACTAGTGGTGCCATCTCAACCAAGTAGCTCACGACGTCGATCTTGAGATGAAGAATTAAAAGAGCCAAGAAGACATCGTAGATTACCAAGTAGCAAGTCACTTGTGATTGTCTTGGAAGTTGAACCAGCTCATGCAGGTAGTGGCAAAGCAATATTTTCAGGCCGTTTCCAGAATGAAGATACAAAAGTTCAAGCATGGTCTGAAGTGGAAGATGTTGGTCATTATCGGTAGCTGTAAGGATCTATGAATCATATGCCTCATGAACAATAGCTGGAATATATTGCAGAGACTATGCGTCAAATCTTTAATTTCTTATATTTGTGAGCATACATTTCAAATGGCTTCTCAGAGATCTCAAAGCTAGAGGAGGAGGTGATGTCAAGGACATATTTGTCAGAACCTTCTAAAATATTCTAGAAGGTTCTTAGAATTCTTTAGAACCTTCCAAAATCTTCTAGCATCTTTCTTGTAGATAGAAATTACTTGAGAATTTTTCTGATTGATAGAATTTGCTTGAAAAGCTTCTTAATTGGTAGAAGTTGCTTGAGAAGCTTCTTAATTGGTGGAAGTTGCTTGAAAAGTTCTCTAGTTGGTAGAAGTTGCTTGAAAAGCTTCCTACATAGGAGTATATATTAGAGTTGAGGCTGAAGAGTTCTTCAATCTCAACAATACATCTCTTGGAATTCTAGCTCACCTCTCTGGTGTTGTTCTTGTACTCATCTAATTAATCTAATTCTTGTCAATTCTTCTTGAACTTCTTATTTAGACTTCTAGTCTATATTCTGCGTCCTTCATAATTATTAGAATAAATCTTATGTCCGTAACATTATCCCCCCTTCTACGGACGAGTTCCACAAAGAACAATGATTATATATTGAGGAAGTCCAGAATATGTCAAATTATACTTGCCACATACTCTAATCTTTGTTCCCTTTGAAGGTAGTTGATAGGTCCTTTCAACCATTGATAATATCTCATACCAAGGCAAGAGGATCACCCTATTACTTGATCATTGTTGAGGCTTTTATAACTTCTTTCAAAGAAAATATTAGAAACACCATCAAGAATAGTTCCTACCTCTCAAAGTATCACCAAGTATTAGAAGTCTCTTCTAAGGTCGTGATACCAAACACGTTGTCGGATAGAGAGAATTCGCCTTGGAAAAACGCCGGGTTCCTAGCTGCTACTAGAACTAGCAGAAAACATGAAAGGAAGCAGTGCAAGTATGTTCTATACTTGCACAATATTTGTTCAAGCTTTCAAGTTATACTTATATTATACTTGTATAAGTCTTGTACAAATATAAAGTATAAATACTTGAATAATACTTATATAAATACTTATATAATACCTATATAAATACTTGTATAAAATAATATATAATCCTTGGTATAATACTTGTACAAATACTTATACAAATATTATGTATAATACTTATAAAATACTTGTATAAATATTTGATATAAATAAAAGTATATATATTTGCATAAAAGGTATAAGCAAAGTATATATGTATTCAAGTATATCTCAAAATACAACCGCATATGAGGAATACAAGTTATACAACAAGCTGAAATTAAATAAATCACTAAAAATTCATCCAAAGGTCGAATCAAGCATACTTATAGCCTATAAAAAACCAATAATTTATTATAAAATATATCAAAATTTCACAAATAGATGGCTTACCGTTTAAAAGTTATGGCTAAAAGAAATAGGCACTAAAATTTCCAAGCGAATGCAAAGGTATCAAAGCTCCTCTTCAGTTCAGCCTTTGTTGTGATCACTTCCCTTCTCTAAATTGGACATGAAATAGCTTTTTAGAAAGCTCACTCTATCATCTAACTTGTTTTAAAATTTCGCATGCATGCCTCTTAAACTCCAGATTTTGTAGCTAGTTGATTCTTCTCTTTAAACCCTAGTAACAATTTGCCCTCTTTGACACTTCACGGCTCATAAAACTTCCATCAAAGCTCCAAATGTATTGATTTTTGAGTTTGTAGAAAGCTTACACAAACTTCTATAAGCACTTAAAATATCAAAAAGATTGAAGAGACTATCCGACTTGGGTGGTTGAACAAAGACTCTACCCCTCTTCGTCGGGTGGTAGCAAACCCCTTCCCACTCTCAAGCTCACAACTTTTGCTCTCCAACTCCAAATGCTACCAAAAATGTCTTGATAGAAAGCTAGAACAATTTTCCACAGTCTTAATAAGTTTCACTAAGAAAGACTTGAAATCAAACTTGTAGTGGCAGATCAAAGTTTCTGCCCTTCGTCGTCGGATGGCAACAAACCCTACTCTACTAAAATAAGCATAATGTTTTGCTCACAACTCCAAAATAAGCAAGTGAGTAGGTTCTAGAATCCTCACAACTTGAAGAACACACCTACTAATTTTCATTATAAATGCTTCTATCTCCTTGGAGCTATCTCTCTCCAAAGTTCACCACTCAAAACTGCCCTCTTCCCTCAGTCTAGCAAGAGGAGTATATCTCCCTTTCTTTCCATATTAGACTATGAGACGCCGACATGGGCAGCCAAATCCTATTGGACAGGCCTTATTCACCCCATGCTCTTCTTTCTTATCCCTCACAAGATCCATTCTACCTCAAAAATCAACAAGAAAGGTAAAACAACCTTTATTTTTTTTCTAATTACAAAAGAGTCTATTCTAGGATATAAATAACATTGTCATATTGCATTTACGTGCAGTGTATAAAAATATTAAAAATCTTGTTTCTATTGTTAATATATGTATGAGTGCTAGAGGTTATTTTAGAAGATATTATAAGGAGAGGATTTATTATAGCCACTTAGTTAGTAAATTAAGATGACTATTTGTTTTGTTCCTACCTTACTTATATCCTAGAATAGACTCTTTTGTAATTAGAAGAAAGGTAAAGGTTGTTTTATCTTTCTTGTTGACTTTTCAGGTAAAAAGGATCTTATGCGGGATAAGAAAGAAGAGCATGGGGTGAATAGGACCTGTCCAAAAGGATTTGGCTATCCATGTGGGCATGTCATAGTCTAATATAGAGGAATGGGAGATATAATCTCTTACTAGACCTAGGATTTAGATAATTTTGAGTGATAAAATTTGGAGAGAGATAGCTCTGAAAAGATAGAGGCGTTTGTGATAAAAATTGGTAAATGTGTTTTTTGAGTTGTGAAGATTCTAGAACCTACTGACTTTCTTGTATTGGAGTTGTGAGCAAAAAGTTATGCTTGTTTTAGTAGAGTGAGGTCTGCTGCTATCGAAAAGTGACGGTAGAAACTTCGATCTACCACTGCAAATTTAATTTCAAGTCTTTCTTAGTGAAACTTATTGAGAGTGTGGAAAATTGTGCTAGCTTTCTATCAAGATATCTCTTGTAGCATTTAGAGTTGGAATGCAAAAGTTGTGAGCTTGAGAATGAGAAAGGGTTTGTAGCCATCTGTCAAGGACAATAACTAGATGAAATCAAATAAACAAGTGAGACCTCTCTCAAAGAAATAAATATAAAGAAGTATATGTATTAAAAAGAAACTGAAATGGCTAATGCCAAAAGACAAGAAAACTAGAGACTCTTGAACTAGACTGGAAACAAGAAAGGAGTTGACAAGAGTGAAGAAGGCTTCACTCTTGTCTCTATTTATACTATCTATCCAAGAGCTAAGTGGCGACGTTCTATAGGACCTCCAATACATATCCAATTTACAAGACATGTGTCCAAGTTGCAAGACACGTGTCGAACTTGCAGGGCAAGTTTCCTATATGTTCGCCACGTATTTAGTTTGGTCTTCAAGCTATCAACATGTGACATGTGGCTAACTTATTGACCAAGTTTCTAATCCAAAAGTCTACTATGGACACTTATAAAGTCAAAGCAGCGTCTATGAAGTTTCTAGGAAGTTTCTCTAAAGATATTATGGAATTAATCTGCTTTTATCTTCTTTTATCTAGTTCTATCTGATCATATAGGTAATTATGTATATGTCCGTGACATTATCCCCCCCTTTGAAGGACGAGTTCCACGAGGAGCGATGATTACATGTGTAGAAAGTCTAAGATGCGACGAATAGTATTTGCCACATATTCTGATCTTTGTTCTCTTTGAAGGTAATTGATGGGTCCTCTCAACCATCAATAGTGTCCCATTCTAGGGCGAGAAGACCACCCTATTATTTGATCATTGTTGTGACCTTCATAACTTCCTTCAAATGTCACATCTGGAACACCGTCAGGAGTTGTTCTTATCTCCAATAAAATCACCAAACATCGAGAATCTCTTCCAAGGTCGTGATACCAAACACGTTGTATCTCGCCATCTATTCGAGGAAGAACATGTCGTTCTTGAAGATCTTCATCTCAGTTGCGTCGTCTTGAGGGTTGTGACAGTCGCAATGTCTCGTCCAGTAGGTCAACAAATGAAGGCTCTTGAGTCAAATCCGCTGGCTGTTGATTCTCCATCTCCTTAGCGTCACAAAATACAAAAAAGCTACAAACAAGGATAGAAAGTTGAATGTTATCTTGCCTACATCTTGTTTCTTTTATAGGGAAAGTCTTCATCTTGGTTTCGATGGATGTTGTTGATGAAAGGTCTCCACCTTCCTCGCTGCATTCGCCAGATTTTTTGCTGGTTCCCATGTGCGCTCACTAATATCGTATCCGTGCTAGTGAACAAGATATTCCAACCTATTTCGGCGCCGCCTTGAATCTAAGACTTCTTCTACTTCAAATTCGTCATTATTGTTCACTTCTATAGGAGGAGGTGGCACTTGTCTTCTTCTTGGTATATTCATTATCTTATATGGTTCAAGAAGAGACACATGGAATACAGGGTGGATCTTCATAGACTCTGGTAGGTGTAATCGATATGCAACTGGATTAATTTATTCAGAAATACGAAAAGGTCCAAGCTTACGATAGTCCAACTTGTCACAAGGTCGCGTAGTCTTGATATTGCGACAAAGTAGCCATACCTTGTCGCCTACGTTGAGTTGTGGTTGTTCCTTTTGATATGCATCAGCGTTTATCTTTTGTCGTTCTTGAGCTTCCTTTAATTGTGCCTTCATTGTTGTATGTAGTTCTGACAAATGATTTACCAAGGCTTCCGCCGCAGGATTGTCAACTTTTGAATAGTCAAAAGTATCAAGTCGTGGATGGTAACCATAATTGGCAAAGAAAGGTGTTTGTTGTATAGAAGAATGTACCGTATTATTATAAACAAACTCTGCCAATGGTAAAAGAGTTGTCCAATCATCTTGTTGGTAGTTGATGGTACATCTCAAATACTGTTCCAAGACTTGATTTACGCGCTCTGTTTGTCCATGTCTTTGAGGATGGAAAAAAGGAAAGCCTGCATTGAAAAACATCATTGCTGCTGTGGGCCTGTGATAGATTTTTTACATGGTATAAAATGTGCCATCTTAGTGAAGCGATCTACTATCACGAATATAGAGTCATAAGAACCTGAGTTTGGAAGATCCGTGATAAAATCCATAGACACAGAAGACCATGGTTGTTTTGGAATGGGTAATGGCTAAAGAAGTCCGTAGGGTCGGTGGCGAGGAGTTTTTGATCTTGAACAAACATCACATGTTTTTACAAAATCTTTGACTCCCTTCTACATTTGAGGCCACCAAAAATCTCTAGATATCAACTCTAGAGTCTTATTGTATCCAAAATGTCCTGCTGTCGGGAAGTCATGACGAGCTTGAAGAACACGTAATCGTGCTTCACCTTTTGGATCATATAAGCGCCCTTTGAAATAGAGTAGATTTTTCTTGAACTCAAACTTTGAAATATCATGAGACTTAGAAGAATTATTCTTAATTTCATAAATAAGAGGATCTGAGGACATACTTAACTGAACTTGCTTGAGAAAAGTTGAATCAACAGTTAATGTTGATTTCGTTGCCCGAAGATGAAATTGCTCCGGCTTCAAGAGAGTCGTTCTTTGTTGATCAAAAGCTGCATCTCCTTCTTTTGGTGCAAGATAAGAACGTCTAGAAAGTGCATCGGACAGACCTTGTTGTTTTCCTAGCCGATATGTAATAATGAATTCGAATCTTGATAGAGACATGCTCCAACGAGCCTGACAACGATTCAACATGCGTGCTGACATGAAATACTCGAGGTTCTTGTGATCTGTTGTCACGTGGCGTGAACTTATATCTAAGAATACACCGGGTACCTAGCTGTAGAGAATTTTATTTAATATTTATTGGCTAAAATCTAATGAGTTATTTTTCCTTAATAAGAAGGATAAATACACACGATAATATAAGAAAAAGATTTTGTATGATTAAAACCTCTTATTTTTAAGTAGGTTTGTACATAACTTTTCTCTATGATATGTAGAAAATCCTTAAAAACCTTTTTAAAGACTCATCTATATATCAAAATCATATCATGGCTCTATACATCCACCTTTTACATCTCCATAAAGTCTAGGCTCCCAAAAACACCTTTAGTATGCACAAAAGTCCAAATTTGCAACAAAAACCCTTAAAATATATTTTTCCGCAAAGCATGTTTTTCTTTCCAAACTTTAGAAAATCATATCTTCTGATCCAGCTGTTCAATCTTCTTAAAACTTTCAGGAAAGGTAGACTTCTTCTTTAAGCTTTACCACAAAAAAATTAAACCACAAATATACTTCTGATCGTTCGATATCTCAAAACCCCTAGCAGGTGCTTAAAACCCTAGCTCAGAGACACCCGAGCACTATTTTCTCTATATCTCACAAACCCAAATCCCTAATGCCACAAAAATTTTGCACATAGTCTTATGACATAAACATATATACTCCTGAAAATTTTGAGCCAAAAATCTATCAAATTGACTAAGATATAGCTCAAAATGTAACCGCTAGTTAAGCAGAGTCACTTACTACCTTTAGCTTACAAGCACTGACTTCAACTCGCAATATCTCCTTGAATCTAGCTTGGATTTTATCAAGCTGGACATGAAAAGTATAGCCAAGAAAGTGTGCTTTCCAACCTTAGTCGCCGATCTTTGATTGATCTTTGTATGCGCGAGATATACCCAAAAGAGTGACAGTAGGTCCAAAATCGACACCCTAACTTTGAGCGCCTATAACTTCTTCATTAAAAGTCCAAATCATGCAAGATTTGCACCTAAACGATACCCAAAAACCTAAACCTGATGACCCAAGCCTCTGATGTTCGACTCTCTTCGAAAAACAAACCCTAACTCCTAATAAACCCTCGGGCAGCCTCCTTGAAGCCCATTGGGCATGATTTTTGGCCAATTAGAATAGAGATATTTATCATCTACCTCTATTCATCCACATGGATGGCCAAACTACCCTTTTTACACTAAAAACCCTTTTCTATCCCTTCTTCTTATAAGATTTACATACTTGGTGCTTTAAGCACCAAATAAAAGAAGTAAATAAGATCTTAAGGATCACCAACGTCTAACATAGGTGACTTAAGATATATGCAAGTTACTATCAATATAAAATTAACTTCAAAAGTCATTATTAAAAGGAAAATAAGGTTGTATAAATCTTAATTATAATCCTTTTAATAGATCCTTTCTAAACTACCAACCTAATCATATCCTATAACCAATAAAATCTACTGATATGACTTTCATTTAGTTAAGTAGTAAATTGTACATTAAATATACATGTACAATTTTTTTCACATAATAGCCAAACCACAACACGACA
>JAWRVF010001847.1:0-38870 GCA_036785485.1 Physcomitrellopsis africana | reverse complement strand
TTCTCTATCTTTACAATAGTATATTCACTTTGTTAATTTGATTTCTACTGTTGAAAAATATGGCACATATTTATAGTGATTAGTCAATTCTCTAGTGCTTATTTTTTTATATTTTTCATAGTGAAATAAGATGATCAAAATTATTGATTGTGACAAAGCTTTTATAAGATTAAACTCTTTTTTTGCCTATTTTATAAGAGTTATTTATATCATGCATGCGGTTTATTTTTTATTACAAATTTGTAGCTATTATGCATTTATTAGATTTTAACTTCACAAAAATTGTGAAAAAGATGATTGTATATTATTATTAGTTATTTATTGTTATTAACTACATGTACATAGTTATAAAATTAAAAAATAATAAGGCCTTATAATTTATATTTTAAACTTCTTGTACCATGATTCTACTTTTTTACTATGGTTATTAATTATAGTTGTGAATATCTTCTTTTGATTTTGGCCTAACATTATGAATGGATATTTTATCAAAATATCTATTTTTTAAAGAGTTTTGTATTATTTGTAAATAATATTTTTTTTCTTTGTTGATGATAGTCTCTTAGTTTAAATTCTCCAAAGATTAATATTAGATGTAAAATTAAGAGATTGAATTGATTTCTCTACTTTATAAGATGCATGATTATTCTTTTTTCTTCTATGGCCTACCAAATCTTGTTGCATTCTTCCTTGAATTCCTTAATTTTCATTAGACTTAGAATTTTAATAGCTATAATACAAGCAACAAAGAAGTAGGAAGAAGATGACAAAAAAGAAGCCAAAGAAGAAGAGTTTATAGTGTGTAATAATAATGAGGTAGTGGTGGTTTCGGTTAATTAGAGTGTGATGAATACATATGTTGTTTCAAAACCAATGGTGTGAAGAAAAATTTCACCCTTCAATCCTAATTACAATATGGCCTTAATTAAGAGTTGATTGTAATTGGTAGTATGAAATAAAAGAAGCAAATAGGAAGAACAAAAGAAGAACAAATATAAAATAAGTGAAATAAATAAAATCAACCAATTATATAATCTAAAATTAGATCATAATTTATTTATTATATTTTTATCTAATAAAAAATAAAAATAAAAATAAATTAAAAAAATATTTTTAAATAAATAATTTTATTATCTATCTAATGATATAAGAAACATATAGATTTAAATTGTTATGAGTAAGTTATGAAAGTTAAAAGATAAGAAGTGAATAATTAAAAAATCTAGTGAAAATATTTTATTTCAAAAGTAACTTGCTTATAGATCAAAGATTCAAGCCTCACCAAGGCTCATATATAGTGTATAAGGTGTCTTAAAGAGGCCTTGAGGCCTTAATCTTATACTCTTATCTACATCCAAGGTACCACAATCCATATGGGACTTGTGCATCTTTCTTCCTATAAGGATTAGACTAGCTGCTGGTCCTCCTATTTTTTAAAAAATCGTATAATATATTAATACTATTAATATCCATTTAAGACTATATTTTTCTATCTTGTTAATTTTTTATAATATTAAAAATAATTTAAATATACTAAAAATTCTATTTTTTATATAATTAATTAGAAAAATATGGAATTTTTTATTATACTTCTTTTAATTATTAATTAATCATTAATAAGATTTTTATAAGTAATGCATGTAAATATGAGGCTAATATAGATATTAATTTCAATAACTAATTATTAATATTTAATAGTGAATAAAAATATTAAATCAACTAAGATAATATTACGGACACAAATTATAGACTTGAAGTGTAAACAAGAAGTTCAAGAAGAACTGGCAGGAACTGGATTAATATCACGGACACAGAATATAGACTTGAAGTCTAAACAGGAAGTTGAAGAAGAACTGGGAGGAACTGGATTAATCAGATGAGTACAAAAACAACACCAGAGAGGTGAGCTAGAGCTCCAAGAGATGTGTTGTCGAGACTGAAGAACTCCTCAACCTCGACTCCAATATATACTCCTACCTAGGAAGCTTCTCAAGCAGCTTTTTCTAACTAGGAAGCTTCTCAAGTAACTTCTACTAACTAGGAAGATATTAGAAGGCTCTGGAAGGTTCTAGAGACTTTTAGGAAACTTCTAGAATGTTTTAGAAGATTCTAACAAGTATGTCCTTGACACTAGGAAGATATTAGAAGGCTCTAGAAGATTCTAGAGAGTTCTAGGAAACTTCTAGAATATTCTAGAAGGTTCTAACAAGTATGTCCTTGACATCACCTCCTCCTCTAGCTTCGAGGTTTCCGAGAAGCCATTTGAGATGTATACTCACAAACGTAGGAAATCAAAAATTTGTCACATAGTCTCTGTAATATACTCCAGCTGTCGTTCACGAGGTAGATGATTCATGGGTCCTTGTAGCCACCAATAATGACCAATACCTTCTACTTGAGACCATGCTTGAACTTCTGTATCTTCATTGTGGAAACGACTTGAAAATATTGCTTCGCCACTATTTGCATGAGCTGGTTCTACTTCAAAGACAATTACAAGTGACTCGCTGCTTGGTATTCTTTGACGTCTTCTTGGCTCTTCTAATTCTTGGTCTCGAGGTCAACGTCGTGAGCTACTCAGTTGAGATGGTACTACTAGTACAGTATGTACATTCTCACTAGCCATATCTAAATACACCTTGATATTAGATATCTTGATACTATGAGATACAACAAGTTATGTTTTGATGAGACCTGGATCCCTTTTCTATTCATTTTTCCAGAGAAGGCTTCATCTTCACGCTTTATTAATGACCAGCTTTTTATTTATTAGGATATCGTTGATGGAATTCCCGTACCTTTTGTGACGCATTGGCAAGATTTTCGGCCGGTTCTCATGTTCTTTCATTAATATAGTAGCCGCTCTAATGCACAAAGTACTCTAATTTATTCCATCTTCGTCGTGAATCTAGTATCCTTTCCACCTCATATTCTTTATTGTTTTCAATTTCTATACTAGGTGGTCGACATTGCACTCTTTCAGGAAAAGACGATTCCCGATAAGGCTCTAACACAGAAACATGAAAGACAGGGTGTACCTTCATAGCAGTTGGTAACTCTAAGTGGTACGCCACAGGATTGATCTGCTTCTGGATAACAAATGGTCTCAATCTCCGGTAGTCCAACTTATCACATGGCCGCATGGTCTTGATATTCCGTTGAAGCAGCCATATTTTATCTCCAATCTTGAAATTAGGTGCCTGATTCCGAAATTTATCCGCGGATGCTTTGTAAGACTCTTGGACAATTTGCAATTGAAGCTTCAATGTGGTTTGAAGCTCCGATAGCTGCTGCACCAATCCTTCAGCTGCTGGGTTGTTATTCACTGACGGATTCAATAGATCAAGCTTTGGATGGTACCCATAGTTGGAAAAGAATGGTGTTTTTTGAGTCGACCCATGAAGGGTGTTGTTATATGCAAACTCGGCTAGCGGTAGATATGCAATCCAATCATCTTGCTGATAGTTGATGTTGCATCGTAAATATTGTTCCAAAACTTGATTCACCCGTTCTGTTTGGCCGTCAGTTTGAGGATGGAATGCCGAAGAAAGCTTGATGTCCACCTTCAATATCTTAAAAAAAGATCTCCAAAACTTTGATACAAATTGGGTTCCTCGATCCGACACAATATCATCTGGTAGACCATGATATCGATACACATTATCAAGGAAGAGCCTTATTGTGTCTTTACTTGACAATGTCTTCTTACAAGGGATAAAATGTGCCATCTTCGTAAGTCAATCCACTATAACAAAGATGATGTCAAATGAATTCGATGGCGGCAGATCTGTAATAAAGTCCATGGAAACTGAAGACCATGGACGACATGGAATAGGCAATGGCTGTAGAAGTCCATAAGGGCGATGTCGAGGGTTCTTGGATCTTGAACAAATGTCACAAGAGAGGACGAAATCCTTCACATCCTTCCACATTTGGGGCCACCAGAAATCTCGAGAAATGAGTTCCAAGGTCTTATTGAATCCAAAATGTCCCGCAGTTGGAAAGTCATGACGAGATTAAAGGACTCAAAGTTGTGCTGGTCCTTTTGGGATATACAACCGCTCCTCAAAGTATAAGAGATCTCCTTCAATCTTGAACTTGTCATCATTGATACACTGCTTAATATCAAGGACTATTGAATCTTCAATGGTCGTAGCACGTACTTGGTTGAGGAAGTCAGCATCAATTGGCACTACAGCAGCACAAATCCTGAATTGTTTTGGCTTTAATAATGTTGTACACTGTTGATCAAGCGCTGCTTCTCCAATCTTTGGCGCAAGATATGATCTTCTTGATAAGGCATCTGATAGTCCTTGCTACTTTCCAGGCCGATAAGTAATAACGAAGTCAAATCTAGATAGCGACATATTCCATCCAGCTTGACGATGGTTCAGAACCCGAGCAGACATGAAATATTCCAGATTCTTGTGATCTGTATATACGGCCACCGGATGCGCAGCTCCTTCGAGGAAGTGACGCCATTCTTGGAAAGAATCCACTATAGCAAGGAGTTCTTTATCATGAATCTCATAGTTGATCTCAGCCGCAGAAAAATTTTGTGAATAGAATGCAACGAGATGAAGCTTATTGTCGATGCCTATCTGTGAAAGTACGGCTCTTAAAGCAAAATCCGAAGCATCGGTTTCCAAATAGAAAGCCTTTGCAAAGTTTGGGTGTACCAAGATTGGAGCCGTAGTAAATGCCGTTTTAAGATTTTGAAATGCTTTTTCTGCTAGAGGTCCCCATTTCAACTTATCTTTACATGTTAATCGAATGAGTGGAGCAGCAACTTGAGAATAATTCTTGATGAAGATCCGATAGAAGTTAGCAAAGCCGAGAAAACATTATACGTCTCTAACCGTCTTTGGAACTTCCCAGGACACAATTGCTTCCACCTTCTTGGGATCCATCTTCAAGCCTTCCGTAGTTGTAACAAATCCTAAAAACTCCATCTCAGTTTGGTGAAATAAGCACTTCTCCAACTTGGCGTAGAATCCTCGCTCGCATAGTTTTTTGAGTACCAAACGAATGTGCTTCTTATGCTCTTTTTCATTCTTAGAAAATATCAAGATATCATCCAGATAAATGACAACAAAATCGTCTAGATATTCTCAAAAAATATCGTTCATCATATGTTGAAAAACGTCGGAGCATTGGTAAGACCAAATGGCATGACATTATATTCAAAATGACCATACCTTGTACGAAAAGCTGTCTTCCATTCGTCTCCTTCTTTGATTTGCACAAGGTTGTAAGCTCCCCTTAGATCAATCTTTGTAAAGATCTTTGCATGTCCAAGTTGTTCGAGAAGACTAAAGATCAAAGGTAATGGATAGCGATTCTTCTTTGTCACCTTGTTGAGACCTCGATAGTCCATGCACATCCATAGTGAGCCATCCTTCTTCTTCACAAATAAGATTGGTGCCCCAGTTGGCGATTTTGAATGACAAATGAAATTCTTGGCTAGGTTCTTGTCAATGTATTTCCGCAACTCAACCAACTCCGTTTGCGATAGGTTGTAGATTGGGCCAAAAGGTGGTTGTGCTTCTTCTTGTAATTCTATGGCACAATCGTATGGTCGGTGCTTCTGTAGTATGTCAGCATTCTTTTTTTGGAATACATCTTGAAAATCCTTGTATTGTTCCAATATATCTGCTGTTGAAAATCTGCTCTTCACTAATTAGAGTCGCATAAATGATCAATGGTGTGCCTTCCTTACATGATCTTATAAACGTTCTTGTTCCAATAAATAAGGATTTTTTGGTTTGGGGTCTTCTTCTAGGCTTGTCCTTAGGTTGTTTTATGGGAAATGTTATCCTCCGCAATATCCAATCTATAGATGGATTATATTTTTCCAACCAAGAAAGACCAAGAATAATAGGATTTGACGGGGTGCTAATAATGTTAAAAATAATATAACTACTGTGGTCTTTAAACGTCACTTCTATAGGTTTTGATTCATGGGTGACACTACCAGATAATAAAGGTCGTCTATCTATTACTTCTATATGAACAGGTTTGAATTTTTGTACTAGGAGAATTTTGTGACGCTTAGCAAATTCTTGATCTAAGAAACAAGCAAATGCTCCTGAATCTAATAAGGCTAAGGTTTTTAGTTTTTCAGGACCAAAAGACAAAAGGATTGTAAAACAACGGGCAGGTTGAGTAGAAAGAGAGGAACTTGGTTTTGATTTGTCCAGCCGCACGGTTCCTATTGTGGTTGGGCATCCTCGTTTTCCTGAACAAACGCACCTCTATTCTTGATGCTGTGTCCATTTTGCTTCTTAGGACAGTTTTCAGCTCTATCGCCTTCTCTACTGTAATAAAAGCACAAACCTTTCTTCATACGCTGCTTCTTTTCTTCTGGAGTAAGGGATTTGACACGTACCGCATCAATCTGCATGTCTTCTGTCTCCGCTTGTGAATTTAGGCTACTTGCTAATATAATTGCGCCGTGATGACTTGTATATTGTCTGGAGCGTTGGTCTTGGTGACGTTGAGATAGGCGATTATTGCACTTTACAACTTGGCTAATGGCTTTATTGAGCGTTTGTGGATCAGGAAGAGATAATAATAAATCTTTCACGTCGTCCCTTAGACCCCAATAGAATTGGCTCATCAATGCTTTTTCATCCCAGTTGATGTCGCATGCCAATTGCCTGAAATCCGATGCATAGACTGATGTAGAGCGAGTCCCTTGTCGTAGCAATCGAATTTTTGTTGTAGTCCACCAAGCCTTGTCATGCTCGCCAAATGCTTCTGCAAATGCCTCCAAAAAAGTTTCAAAGTTGTTCAAAATCGATGATCTTTTTTCAAATAGAGGAGCAAACCACGATAGAGCTTGTCCCGTAAGCAAAGTTCCAACCAATCCAACGCGTGATTCCTCTGTCAAAAAACGTTCGGATTGTAGAGCTATTATTAACTTGATTTGATTGATAAAACCTCGAAACTTGGAGCATGTGCCATCAAACTTGTCTGGAAGGCTAATACAAGGTTCCTTTCATTGTGGAAGTAATAGTTCTCGTTGAACCACAAATAAAGCTGCTTCTTCTGGTGCAGAAGCTCGAGGCTCATGAAGCCCAGATTGTGCTATTCCGGATGTTCCATCATTATGAAGTCTTGCAAAGACTCCTTCCATCACTGTAGTTCTCTGTGATAATGTAGCAAGAGCATTCATGATGGCGTCCATCTTGGACTCCAAATTTTCACTCATATTAATGTCTTCACCTCCAACCATTCTAAGAGAAAGGAAGCAATTGTTTCTACAAGGAAGAAATATTGGTTTAGAAGAGGGTACTCCGCAAGCATAAAAGCAGCTAATACCTTGAAGAGGGATAATCCACTGCTCAACGAAGAACTAACTACGATATCTAAGGTGAAGTAGTATAATAATATCACAGACGCATATTATATAGACTTGAAGTCTAAACAAGAAGTTCAAGAAGAACTGGCAGGAACTAGATTAATCAGATGAGTACAAAAACAACACCAGAGAGGTGAATTAGAGCTCCAAGAGATGTGTTGTCGAGACTGAAGAACTCTTTAGCCTCGACTCCAATATATACTCCTACCTAGGAAGCTTCTCAAGCAGCTTCTTCCAATTAGGAAACTTTTAGAATGTTCTAGAAGGTTCTAACAAGTATGTCCTTGACAAATAACTGCCTCTAAGACTTATTAAGATTCTATTTTTTTTCTACTAATACTATTCTCTTTCATTTAGCATTCTCTAAATACATCGTCATCTAACAATTATAATTTTGGCATTCTAAATACATTCTTTTGTCTTAAAACAATTAGTGAGTCAAAAGATATAATAAATCTTTATATATATATATATATATATATATATATATATATATATATATATATATATTATATTTTATTTTTTTATTTTTTTATTTTTTTCTATTTTTATACTATAATTGTCAAAAGGTGGGTAGATTGAGTCAATTTGATGGCTTACAAATGGCTAAATGATTTCTTAACTAATAGTCTTTATGTGGCTACAACAATAATTTTTATTTTATTTGTTATATTTATATTGAATAGTAATAATTTATTAGTTATATTAATATATAATAATTTTAAGTGATATTTTTATGTACTTATATTCAATTATTAAAAATAAATAAATATCTATAAAAGTCAAATATTTTAAATTTAAGAATTTAATATATATGTATATATATATATATATTATAAATCAATTTTATATTATAAAAAATTAGATATATAATCTAAAGTAAAAAGTATAATTTGATTAAATTTAAATTAATCATTATGTATTATTAAAATAATAGTATATTTTAAAATCTATTAGTTTTTATTAATTTATCTTTAAGAAGTTCTTGATTTTTTATGAAAATATATATTAAAATTTTTATAAGATTTTTTTAATTTAAATATATATTTTAAAAAATATATCATATATATTTTTTTGTTAAGTTATTTTTTTATCATGTTATTTCTTTAAAAATAAAAATCTTTATTTTAAAGATCTTTAATAAATATTCTATTAAAATTAAAAAATTTTAAAACTAATAAATATATTAAAAGTTTATTTTTCTAACATTGATGTTATTTTTTCTTGATGGTTTTTATTTATTGAGAACTTTTAGTAAAAATATAAGTTTTTATTATAGATCCATCTAAAAAAGAATTTAGAAGGTTCTAAAAGGTTTTGAAAGATTTTTGATAGTTCAAGAAGGTTCTTGAGGTTGTTTCACATTGAAGCAACAAGAAAGCCACTCAAGAAGCGTCATAGGATGACTTAAAGACAAAGCCTTCTACAAAAAGTTACTTGAAAGCTTCCTACTTTCTATTATATATAGATGTTAAGATTGAAAAACTCCTCAATCTTGACAATGCATATCTTATGGTCTACTTTGGACCTTTTAATTTATTTTGTTCTTGTATTGAGTTGCCTTGCAATAAGACTCATATATTCCATTATATTGTTATAATGTAGCATAATTCTTTGATCTTATTTGTGATAGTTTGTTGAAACTATCATAGCACAATATCAAAGCTTAGTTTTATTGATTCAAGAGCAGATTATTCCTCTTCTTAGAAGTACTATAGCACTCTAGGAGTTGCAAATAACCATCTTTTAGACCAATATTGTTCTTGGTTTTTTTTAAAATTTTTTCTTTTGATTACAAATTAATTATATTTGTTTCTTCTTATTTCATTTCTATGGCAAGAATTGAAGAATTGAATATATAAAATTTTAAAGAAGTCAAATTAGATTCAATTACAAATGCTTTTAAAGCATTGAGAGTCAAGATAGAGACCTTGTCTAAATAAAATAAAGAACTTTATATGACTATATATAATAATCAAAGAACAAGACCATCTCAATTGCTACCACAAATCACCTTAAAAATCCCATCACCAAGGTCTACATTACTAAAAGATATATATATATATATATATATATATATATATATATATATATTTGAATTGGTAATTTAATATTAATAACAAAAGAATCAAAAATTATCCTTCTAGAGAAATTTGTGGTATTATAAATCAAATAAAACTTATTATTTTATTCTAATCTCATTAATATTTTTAAAATAATATAAAAAATCTATTATTATTTATATCTAATATTCAAATTTTTAATGAAATAATTAATCAAGTAAGATAAAACAATTAGATGTTTCAACGTCAACAAGACAAATGTTCTTTAGATATACTATAGCTATATATCAATTACTTGGCAACTTCTACATCATCTAATTCTAATAATCATTTGAAGGTAGAAGACATATAAATTAATATAATTTATTTTAAATATAATTTTAAATAAATAAATAAATAAAAAAGATATCAAATTTTATGCTTATATTATAGAAAGATTGGCCACAAGGTTGATAATTGCCCTAAGAAATACTAATATATGCATTGGACTTAGGAGCCTTTACTTGTTTTATTGACCAAGAACTTTTAAAAAATTATAAAATCTTAATCCATCCACATAAAAATTATAGATGGTTGGCTCTTATCATTTTGAAATATTGCTTATAAAACAATTATATTAGAAATAATAATAAAAAATCATAGTAGTTAAATTATATTTATTATCATCAAGCCTTTATCTAACTAAGTCATATTAGGACTTTCTTGGCTTAAAAGGTATAATTTGCATATAGACTAGGTATCTTATAAAATTATGTTTTTATCGTTGAATATATTTATATAAAATTTGTTATAAGATCTCATGAACTTCATAAGTTTGAAGCTATAAAATTTTTATTTATTGAAGCAAGAGCATTTATAAGAGCAATAAAAAAAAGATCTTTTTTTATTATTTATATAATTCCAATATCTAAAATAATAATTATATCAATAACCATTTTAGAGTGTTATAAGATTTTTTAAGATGTATTTAAAACAAAAAATATAAATACCTTCTCAGAGTATTGTCCCTATGACTATGCTATTGATTTTAAAAATAGAGTGAAACTATTATTTGGTCCTATCTATAATTTATTATAAAATAAGCTTATTACATTGAAAGAATATATTAATGAGAATCTAACAAAGAACTTTATAAAATATTTAAAGTCTCTTACTAGTGCTTCAATATTTTTTGTTAAGAAGAAGAATAGATCTTTACAAATGTGTATCAATTATTATAGTTTTAACAAGGTAATAATAGATTTGAAAGGTTTATTGTTTCTCAAGTCAATATATAATTCTATAATTTGAAGTAGAATAGCAAAGCCCTTATCAATCAATTTTATTATGGATTGAAGGATAACATCAAAGATTTGTTATTAACAATATCAAAAGTAGACTCTTTAGAACAATTTATTGTTCAAGCCATTGTATGCAACAATCAATTATTTCAAAGATATTAGAAATATAGATTCAACTGAAGAGGAATAAGTCAATTAATGACAATAACTCCCAAGTTTTTTAAGGACAAACTTGAGTAGAATAAAGAAGCAAAAGCATTATTTCAAGCTTTGAAGATACTTTTTATTTTTGTACAAACTTTATATTGTGTTGACTTTTTCAAGATATTTTTTATGGAAGCAAATACATTAGACTTTGCTTTGGGTGCAGTATTATTACAAATAGAAATAAATAATAAACTCCATTCAATAGCTTTTTATTTTAAATTTTTTTTAATAGTAGATATTAATTACAAAATCTATGATAAAGAATTTCTTATAATTATAGATTCTTTTCAAAAATAACATCACTATCTAGAAGGTGCTTCTAATCTAATCACTATATATATAAATAAAAAGAATCTTCAATATTTCATATTAATATGCATGTTGAATCATTGTCAGGTTTATTGGAGCATATCTTTGTCAAGATTCAAATTCATTATCACATATTAGCTAGAAAAACAATAAGGTCTATCCAATGTCCTTTCTAGACATTCTTATCTTGTATCAAAAGAACAAGATTCAGCTTTTAATTAACAAAAAAATAATCTTCTTGAAGTTGAAGCAATTTCATCTTTGAATAATAAAATCAACATTGCTTGTTGATTTAACTTTCTTTAAAAAAATCCAGTCAAGTATGTCTTCAGATCTTCTTATTCATGATATTAAAAATAATTCAATCAAGTCTCATAATACTTCTAAGTTTGAGTTCAAGAACAATCTACTCTATTTTAAAAGATACTTATATGTTCTAGAAAATGAAGGACAACTACATACTCTTGAAGCTCATCACAACTTCCTTGCAACAGAATATTTTGGATATAATAAGACTTTGGAGCTAATACCAAGAGATTTTTGGTAGCTTCAAATGTGGAAGACTGTTAAAGAATTTGTACAATCATGTAACATTTATTCAAGATCAAGATCTCTTACCCATTGACCTTACAGACTTCTCTAACTATTATCTATACGAGAATAATCTTAGTCTTCTGTTTCTATGAATTTTATCATAGATCTTTCAAATTCAAGTTCATATGATTTTATATTTGTGATTGTAGATTGTTTCACTAAGATAGCATATTTTGTACTATATACAAAATCTATTATAAGTGAAGAAATAGCTAAAGTCTTCTTTGACAATATTTGTTGCTATTATGGATTATCAAAGAATATTATATCAGATAGAAGAACGTAATTTGTATCAAGATTTTGAAGAATCTTTTTCAAAATATTGAAGATGGATATAAAACTATCTTCAATTTTTTACTCTCAAATTGATGGACAAATATAATTGATAAATCAAGTTTTAGAGCAATTTTGAAGACGTACCATCAACTATCATCAAGATGATAGAACAACTCTTTTTCCATAGGTAGAATTTTCTTACAATAATTTGATACATTTTTCTACTCAATAAATTCCATTCTTTGCCAATTATGGTTATCATCTATAACTTGATACTTTTGACTTTTCAAAAGTTAATAATCATGCGGCAAAAGATTTGATGAATTGGTTATTAGAGCTATATGCAATAATAAAGGCACAATTAAAAGAAGCTTAAGAATGACAAAAGATCAATGCAGATGTCTATTGCAAAAAATAACTTCAATTCCATATAAGCAATAAGGTATGGTTACTTTGTTGAAATATCAAAATCATTTGTCCTTGTGACAGATTGGATTATTATAAGCTTGAATCATTTCTAATTTGTGAATAAATTAATCTAGTTGCTTATTGATTATACTTACCAAAATCTATGAAGATCCATCCTATATTTCACGTGTCATTGCTTAACTCATACAAAACAATGGATATACAAGAAAAAAGACAAATGCCATTGCCTCCTATAGAAATAGACAACAATGAAGAATTTGAAGTAGAAGAGGTCTTATATTTAAGATGGCATTGAAATCAATTAGAATATCTTATACATTGGCATAGATATGATATTAGTAAATGTACATGAGAGTCATCCAAGAATCTAGCAAATGCATCAATAAAATTCAATGCGTTTTATTAACGACATCTATTAAAATCAAAATAAAGAATCAAAAAAATCTTTGTTATAAATCAAAGCATATTCAATAGAAATTTCATCCTATTTTATATAATTTTTTGCTATTTTTTAGAATTTTTTAACGCCAAAAAGATGAAAAATCAACAACCAGCAAATTTAGCTCAAGAACTATCATTTATTGACTTATCAGAGAAGATATTATAACTATTACAACCTTCAAGATGACGGAATAGAGATGAAGATCCTTAAGAATGACATATCTTTCCTTGAATTGATATCAAGATACAATGTGTTTGATATCATGATCTTAGAAGAGACTCCCAATATTTAGTGATATTTTTAGAGGTAAAAATTACTCCTAATAGTGTTCCAAATGTTTTCTTTGAAAGAAGTTATGAAGGCCCCAACAATAATCAAATATTACGATGGTCCTCCTATCTTAGTATGAAATACTATTCACGGCTGAAAGGACCTATCAACTACCTTCAAAAGAAACAGAGATTAGAATATGTGGCAAATATAATTTGGCACATTTTAGACTTCTTCAATATGTAATCACTATTATTGTGTGGCGTGATCTTTAATCTAGGAATACAATGGATATCTAATTATAAAAAATTTATCTACAACTTATTGATAAGACTATATTAAGTACTTTATCTTTATTAAGAAGAACAAATAATATGATAATATTATTAAAAAAAATTATATTGATAAAATCCCTCTTGTATTTAAATAGGTTTGTACATAAAGTCTTTCTATGGCATATAGAAGATCCTTAATATCCTTTTCTTTTTAAATTCACAACTAACTAATTGATGATAAGTTAGAATGCCATTAACTTTCAAGAAAAATGCATAATCCCTTTCCAAAATTCATATTCCTAATACTACAAAATTTTGACACATAGTCTTGTGACATAAGCATATTTATTTTTAAAAATTTTGAGCCAAAAACTTATCAAATTGTCTAAGATATAGTTCAAACCATAACCACTAGTTAAGTAGGGTCACTTACTGCCCTTAGATTACAAGCATTGACTTCAACTCCTAATATCTTTTTTTTTCTAGCTTGGATTTTATTAAGCTATCTATAAAAAATATATCCAAGAAAGTGTTCTTTTCAATCTCAATTGCCAATTCTCTATTGCTTTTTGTATGCATAAATTATATCCAAAAGAATGACAATAGGTGTAATTTCAACACCTTAATTTTGAGTGCCTATATTTTTTTATAAGAAGTCTAAATCATACAAACTTTATATCAAAACCATAACAAAAAATCCAAATTTGTTGACTTTAGCCTTTGATGTTCCAATCCTTTCAAAAAACAAATCCTAATTTCTAATGAGCCCTCAAGCAACCTCCTTGAAGTCCACTGGGCATGATATTTGGCCAATAGGAATAGAGACTTTTATCATCTATTTCCATTTATTCACATAGATAGTTTAACTGTTTCTTTTTGTACTAAAAATTTCTTTTGAATCTTTTTTTTAATAAGATTTATATAATATATACTCTAAATATCAAATTAAAAAAAAAAAAAAAAAAAAATCTCAAGAGTCACCAATATCTAATAAAAATGATTCAAAATATACAAAGTTATTATTAATATAAAATCAACCTCAAAAATCACTATCAAAAGAAAATAAAATTATATAAATCTCAATAATAGCCTTTTTAATAAACCTCTTTTAAACTAATAATCTAATTATATTTTATAATTAATAAAAATCTACTAATATGGATTTTATTTACTTATGTAGTAAATTATATATTAAATATATATATATATATATATATATATATATATATATATATATATATACATTATTTTCACATAGTAGCAAAACCACAATACGACACCATTCTTTGTAGAATTCCTCCCTAGAAAGGGGGAGTAATATCATGAATATAAGATTTATTCCAATAATTATCTAATTATTATGGATAAATAAAGATAAATAAAAATAGATTAATTTATGAATATCTTATAGAGAAGCTTCTTAGAAGCTTTATAGACGCAGTTTCATCTTTATTCATAGCTATAGGTGATTGATAGGTTAGAAATTTGGCCAACAAGCTAGCCATGTATTGTACATATTGGTAGCTTGTGAGATAAGCTAAATATGTGGCACACTTATAGAAAACTTATCTTATAAGTTTGGCATGTGTTTTGCAAATTGGATACTATTGGAGATTTAATAGAATGTCGCCACATAGCTCTTAGGCAGATAGTATATATAGAGACAAGAGTGAAGCCTTCTTCACTCTTGTCAATGTCTTCCTTATTCTTAGTCTTCTTTTAAAAGTCTCTATTCTTCTTATCTTTGATAATAACCATTCTAGTTTCAATATTACTGCATCTTTGAATGATTTTCTATTTTTTTGAATAATATAAGAGTGTATTGACATTTTATTCTTTTATAATTTACATCTTTGATACCACATGCATCTACACCTTCTATTGGTCTTAATTTTTATCTTGTTGATATTTTTGATGATTGATCTTTTTTTTCAAGTTTTATAAATTTTATCTATAAATCTCTCATCCCATATATGATTTCATCTATACTCATTTCTTCTTTTTTTGGTGTAGACATTGAAGATTGAATCATAGATATAAGATGGTTAGTAGGCAATTTTATCTTAGATGCTTTCAATAGCCTTTGAATATCCATTCTATCCTTTTTCTTTTTTCTTTTTATAAGCAATCCTATTGCTTCTTCTACTTCTTTTCAATTTGATATTAATCCTATTACTTCTTCTTCTTCTTTATTTTCAAGTAAAATTTCTAATTTTTCTTGCAACTCTCTATCAACCACTTGAAGAAAAAATTCTACTTTACTTAGATCCAATAATTGCCTCTCTTCTTTAATAAATGAAAATATTATCTTTTAAACTCCTTCAATAATTTTGTTGCTTGAAGATCTTTCTTAGGCCTTTTAATCCATTGAAAAAATGACTTTTTTGTAATTTGGCTACTATCTTCTAAAAAATATTCATCCTTCAATGCTTAAAAAAATCTTTTCTATGAATCTCTAGAATATCCTATAATAGACTTCACATGATTTTTTATTTTTGATATAATAGCCAATTCAAATAATTGAACCATTTTTTTTTTTTGAAAATACACTTCAATTTTATTTCTTTTATATAATACTTTAAATATTTTATAATATCCTTTTCTTTAAATTAATCAATTTTGTCCACAATTGCTGATAATACTTTGTTTGCCATACCATTTTTGTGATTTTTAATATATTGTTGTTACATAAATAAAGAAAAAGCTTCAAACATGCTTGTAGAGTTAGGATCAAAATATATATCTTGTCCTCCATTAAAACTTCTACTTGTAGCTCCACTTAAAATACTACCTATATCTCTTCCTTTCATTTTCTTGCCTTCTTTCTCCATAATTCAAATAGATCAAAAATCTAATTATCTTCAACATCAAACTTTTAACATCAGGTTCACCAAATATGTAATATTACATGAAGTCTTGCTTGAGAATGTACCAAGCACCTGGTTGTAGAAGATTAAAAAAAAAATTACAACAATAAGTCCTAATACTTCTAATAGAATTATATATAAATTATAATTAAAAAATAAAAAATATACTCAACTATTAAAAAAGTTCAATTAGATTTTTATTTATAAAGAAATATAAAAAAATTCTAAAGAATTTCTAAAAAAATTATAAAAAATAATAAATAAATATATATAAAATATTAAAATAGAATTTTTTTTAAAATATTAAAAATAAAATTTATAATCAAATCCTAATCAAATCTTAATCAAATCTTAGTCATATCTTAATTAAATCCTAATTGAATCCTAGTCAAATCCTAATCAAATCCTTGGCAAAATGACCCTGTAACTTTGGGAGAAGCAGTGCTTTCCTAGGATAGCGGTACATACCAAGGAGTAGCAACTGTTTATTAAAAACATAGGACTCTGTTAAGTGGTAACACGATATATAGAGTCTGACACCTATCCAATGCTAGAAGGTAAAAATGAGAAGTATTATAGGTTTTTAATGGAATCCTAATCAAATCCTAATAAAATCTTGATCAAATCTTAATCAAATCTTAATCAAATCCTAATCAAATTCCAATCAAATCCTAATCAAATCCTAGTCAAATCTTAATCAAACTCTAGTCAAATCCTAGTCAAATCTTAATCAAATTCTAGTCAAATCCTAATCAATTTTAAATCTTAAATAAATCTTAATAGAATCTTAATCAAATCTTAAATTCTAAAAAAATTCTAAATGAATCCTAATAAATTTTAACTAGATTCTAATCAAATCCTAACCAAATCTTAATTAAATTCTAACAAATCCTATAGCAGATTGAAACCTCAATAGCTAATGATTGAGCTATTGATCTTGGTCCAAATTTTGCATACCATTCAACAACTAAGTTGATAATATGCACAAAAAATTTGAAGAACATCTAACTTACCAAATAGAAGATAAGCTCAAAAATCTTCTCAAGTATAGGCTATTTTCTTTCTCTAATCTTGATGCCAATCTTTTAATGCCAATATCTTCTTTTTGTACTATTTAATTGCTTTTAAAATTGATCCACAAATAAGAAATCAAGTCTACTATCTATACAAATAATTTTCACCTCAATCCAATAAATAGATTGTTAAATATTTTAGAAATCCTTATTGATCCTCAAAATCTAATTTCTGAGATCATGACCAATTTTCATTTCAATAACCTCTCATCAAACCTTTAGATCAGACTCAAATTTATAGCATGCACTTAATATAATTATAACCACATATTTGCATATTTTCATCCATAGATCTATAACTAAACTCACAAAATACTTAAAAATATAAATCCTTTTATATTTCATAAAATTTAGAGTTGTCCAAATCAATCCTAATATTGTAAAGCTCTTATAATATCAATATCTATTCAAATCATTCCAAATCAATACTCAAACAAATCCTGTCAAGTTTGCTTTTAAATCTAATTCTCTAATGTACCAAAAAGCTCTCCATTTGCTATAGGCACGTGGTTTTGTGCCTTAGGATTTGATTTTGATCTAGGTTTAAAATTAGTTCTCTCTAGGTATCAACTCTTAGAATTTTGAGATAAATTTTATTAAAATCTATTTTTAATTCATTCTTAAAGATACCAATATCATTTAATTATCTAATCTATTTTATTTTGTCTTATTTATGGCCATGCAAAGTAAGTAGAAGCTTCTTTTAAAAGAAGGCAGCATTAGCATCTTTTTATTTTTAATATTTCCTTGTCTATTATCTATAATTTTAAGATAATTTGCTAAAATACTTTCATTTGCGCTCCTCTATAATATAATCATTCTTTTATTCTTTCACCTAATGGTCATATTACTATACAATAATATTCTCGTGTTGTAATATATTTATGTGAATAAAATATAAATAAGAATGATTTTTTAATTAATATTCAATTATCTTGGTTCAATAGGAATTCAAGATACTTAAATAAGATTTTATAAAAGCCTCTTAGATTATTTTCTTATCTTAAAAGCTAGTAGATAAGAATTATTTATTAATTTTTCCTTTTAGATTATAAAAATTCTTTTATTGCCTTAAAAATGCCATAAATTAATAAAAATAGAATAGAAGAGATAAATAATTAGTATGATTGATACTAAGATTAAGTTGAGGGTAGGGTTGGACTTAAAAATCCATAGAATAGATTAGATTGATATCCAAAGATTGATTATTTGTAGGATAGGATCAAAATCAGATTTCTAATAACTAAAACGACTATCAAGGGTAAATTATGAGATTATTTGGAGATTTGCAATTAGAACTTGAGAGCTAGCTTCAAGCTTATTTTAGAAGAATAAGACTCATTTTCATAGGTTTTGGAATGACTTTGCAATCATTATTCAAAATCAAGGTTTATATTGGTGATTTGGATTTTATGCAATAAAATTAGGACCAGCACTCTTGGCTAGTTTGTGCAATTGATATAATGTCTATATCTAAAAAATTGGTAGTACATGATTTATTAGGTGTGCTATAAGTATGTGAAATTTTTTATTGATCTAATAGTGCAATTGAAAGATATTAGATTATTAGTGTAAGGAGGTATTAGAAGTTGGCAGTTTGAGGTTGCTTAAGATTTTTGCAGTATTTAGAGATCTATTAGTAAAATAAAGTGAAATTTGGCATAGTATTAAAAGACTTAGAGATCAAGTTATATATCAATTTTTAATTAAACTAAATAACTGGAGAAGGAGAAATCATTATTAAAATATCTACATCAACTTTCAAATTGGCAGCCAAGTAATATTAGTGCAGTTTTGGATATTTTTTCACAATATATAAGTTGGATTGGATTGAAATTTGTTAAGCATGTAGAAGACTTATAGTGGTATTTTTATACAAAATTTTGAATCAAGTGGAGAATTAGATTAAAAATTACAGCTTGCTAAATCTCATTAATAAGGATTAGGATTTGCAAAGAAAAATCAAAGTTGCCTAATTGTGATAGTAATAAGGCAATTGGAGTTTGTGTATGGTTGAGGTTATTAAGAAAAGTATTTTTGAGTACTTTGTATTGGCTTTAAGCACTTTTGAATTGAAATTCAAATTGCATTCTTCTTGTATGGGTGAAACCTATTAGGATTTTTTGCATACTTGTAAACCACAACTTCACCTTCCATAGCCAAGTGCCTAGTATATTTGTAAATAAGATAATATGTAATATGATACCATTGTTTTATGGATGATACTACTAAAGAATAAAAATCGTCCGTCTATTACTTTTATATAAATAGATTTAGATTTTTATACTAGAGTAATTTTATAAAGCTTAGCAAACGCCTCATCTAAGAAATTGACGCCTCTAAATTCAACAAAGCAATTGCCTAAAGCTTCTGAGGGTCAAAGCACAAAAGAATTGTAAAGCAATGAGTAGGTTGAGCAAAAAGATAAGAGCCTGAATAGTTCTGTAATGTTGAATTATCTAACTGTATAGTATTGTCTTGTAGTTTGGCTACCATATAAAAATATTGTACATATATATTTAATGTACAATGTACTACATAATTAATAAGAGCAATATTAATGGATTTTTATTAATTACAAAATATGATTAAGTTATTAATTTACAATGAATTTATTTAAAAAGATTATTATTGATGTCTATACAACCTTATTTTCTTTTGATAGTGACTTTTGAGGTTGATTTTGTATTGATAATAACTTTATATATTTTGAGTTATCTACTAACAAAGGTGACAAAATTGTACCTATTGTTATTCTTTTAGATATAATTTGCACATACAGAAAGCAATAGAAGATTAGCAATTGGAATTGGAAAGAATACTTTTTTGGCTATACTTCTTATAAACAATCCAAGTTATGAAAAAAGATATATTGGAAGTTGAAGTCAATGCTTGTAATCAAAAGGCAGTAAATAACCCTACTTAACTAGTGGTTATGGTTTGAGCTATATCTTAGACAATTTGATAAGTTTTTAGCTCAAAATTTTCATGAGTATATATGTTCATGTTATAAGATTATATACAAAAAATTTGTGACATTAGAGTTTCGGATTTGTGAGATATAAAGAAAATAATACTTAGATATCTTTAAATTAGGGATTTAAGCACCTATTAGGATTTTTAAGATATTGGACGATTAGAAGTGAATCTATAATTGATTTATTTTTTTTAATAAAGCTTAAAACTATTATCTATACTTTAAAGAAAAATTTAATGAATTTTAAAGTTTGAAAAGAAATAATTCCTTGTGGTATCATGTTGTAATATATTTATGTCATAAAATATAAAAATAAGAATGATTTTTTACTTAATATTCAATTATCTTAATTTAATAGGAACTTAAGATATTTAAAAAAGATTTTATGAAAGCTTCTTAGATTTTTTTCTTATTTTAATAGCTAATAGATAAAAGTTAGTTCTTAATTTTTCCTTCTAGGTTGTAGAAACTCTTTCATTGTTTTTTAAAAACCACAAATTGATGAAAATAGAATAGAAGAGATAAATAATTAGTATGGTTGATACTAGGATTAAGTTGAAGATAGGGTCAAGCTTAAAAATCCTTAGAATAGATTAGATTGATACCCGAGGATTGATCATTTATGGGATAGGATTGAAATCAAACCTCTAGCCACAAAAATGGCCACCAAAGGCAAGATATCATGTCATTTGGAGATTAGCAATTAGATTTCATAGCTAGCTTTAAGCTCATTTTAGAAGCATAAGACTTGTTTCCATAAGATTTTGAAAGACTTTGCAATTATTATCTAAAGTTAAGATTTGTATTGGTGATTTGGATTTTATACAATAAAATTAGGACTAGTACTCTTAACTATTTTGTGCAATTAGTGTAATATCTATAATTAAAAGTTTGAGAATATGTAGATGATTGAATGTGCTAAGATTGTATAAAAATTTGTAATAATATAATAGTGCAGTTGGGAGGTATTTGATCTTTAGTATAAAGAGATACTAGAAGTTGATAGTTTAAGATTGTTTAGGATTTTTGTGATATATAGAGATTTATTAGTCAAAAAAAGATGAAATTTGGCGAAGTGTTAGAAGACTTAGAATTCAAGCTATATACCAATTTTGAATTAAAGTTAATAATTGGAAAAAGAGAAATTACTG
This sequence comes from Physcomitrellopsis africana, assembly GCA_036785485.1. Classification (NCBI taxonomy): domain Eukaryota; kingdom Viridiplantae; phylum Streptophyta; class Bryopsida; order Funariales; family Funariaceae; genus Physcomitrellopsis; species Physcomitrellopsis africana. The sequence goes on along the minus strand of JAWRVF010001847.1, from coordinate 17,294 downwards.
CTGGAACATCTACATCAGCTTTTAAGTTGGTAGCCAAATGACATTAGTGCAGGTTTTGAATATTTTTTTACAATTTGTAAGTTGAATTGAATGAAAATTTTTAAAATATGTAAAAGACTTGTAGTGACTATTATGTACTAAATTTTGCATCAAGTGGATGATTGGATTAAAAGTTACAACTTGTTGAAGCTCACTAACTAAGATTAAGACTTATAAAAAAAAATCAAAATTATTTAATTGTGAAGGTAACAAGGCAATTGGAGTTTGTCTATGGTTGAAGTTATTAAGAAGAATGTTTTTAAATACTTTATATTAGCTTTAAGCACTTTTGAATTTAAATTCAATTTGCATTCTTCTTATATAGATAAAACCTATTATGATTCTTACATATTTGTAAACCACAACTTCACCCTCTACAATTAGGTGCCTGGTGCATTCCTAAACAAAACAATACATAATATAATAGTGGGTGATTAAGATATTAAAGGATTTTATTATAATTTGAATCTTTTTTACAAACTAAAAGAATTTTTTAGGAGCCAAGATTTTATGGAGGTAGAAAAAATGGATATATGGAGTTATAATAAAACTTTGATATAAAAATAGACTTTTTGAAAGAAATTATGGATTTTTAAAAAAAATTATTAGTAATCTAATTTGTCACTAATTAATTAGTTGAGAATTTATAAAAAAAATAATATTAAGGATCTTCTACATATCATAGAAGGATTTTATGAATAAAGCTACTTAAATATAAGAAGGCATTTACTAATATAATTTTTTTTTATAATATCATCATATTATTTGTACTTTTTATTAAAGACAAAATACTTAATATAATCTTATGAATAAGTTACAAATAAATTCTCTACAACGAAGTATCTAATATATTCTTAGATTGAAGTTCATGCCACATAACAATGGTCCTCATTGTAGCTGAACATCTTTGTTTTCTTGAACAATTATATTCCGTATCAAGCTGCATAACTTCTATTTTTATATGAAAATTCAGACTGTTTATCAATACAGCAACAATATTTCAAATTGCATGTTATTTTTCTCAAGTCCATGAATGTTGATCTTGATGATGTTAAAATAGTCAATTATCACATTTCATGTCACGGATGTAAGATAGCAGGTTAGCAAAGAAACAAAGAGAAGATTTTAGAAGTAGAATAATTTTAAGAACAAAGAACTAGATAGACAATAATAAGAACTAAATCCAAAATAAGAGACTAGATTGATATCAAGAACAAGAGACTAGATTGATATCAAGAACAAGGTAATACTTTGGATTACTCCAAGACTTGTATTGGCAAGATTGAGATGCTCCTCAATCTTGCCTCTTATTTATATTGTAAGGCCTATGTTCTATTGGACCTTCTAAGAATATCTTAGAAGATTTTAGAAGTATGAGAAAGATTTTCAAAGATTCTAAAAAGTCTATGGAAGATTCTGGAAGGTTGAAGAAGATTTTAGAGGATTCTCAAAGACTATAGAAGATTCTTAGAAGATTAAAGAAGGTTTTAAAAAGCTACGAAAGATTTTAAAAGACTACGGAAAGTTCTAAAACGTGGTAATTTAAAATATGTCTGTGACATCACATTTTCCTCTAGCAACAAGTTTTATGAGGAGCCAAAATGATTTGATGATCAAATTATATACGTAAGAAATCTATAATTTGTTGGAATAAAGAAGCAACATATTCCGTTTAATGTTCATTGGTTATTAATTCAACAAGACCTTTGAGATGGCGTCAATGACTTCTAGATATAACCTCTATTAAATCAACGTTCCATTCAAGAATTTGTTCTTTGTTGTAACCTTCAAAACATCTCTCAAATATAATTTTTGGTCTATCTAGAGTCACCCTTCCATCTTCAAGGAGTATTACCAAACCTTGGGCATTTGAATCAAGATTTTTGTGATGAGGCCATATCTCCAAAGACTCCAAACGTGGCCTTACTTGATATTAGAATATTCCTTCTTTGGCTTGTCCATGTTCTTCAAATCCAACAGCTTGTGAAAGTTGCAATGGTTCTCCAGCCGCTTGTATGGCAGAAGAGTCTTATAACTCTTCTTCCTACAATTCCTTTGAAACGCAAAGATTTGATATGATAACTAATAAATTTCTAATAGGATCTATTCTATCTTAGAAAAAATATAAATACAAGTCTTAGCATGGCTCTCTCTTTTTTATATTGGTCTTCTATTGTTAATAGAAAGCGTAATTTAGAAATTAAGAGGTATTGTTGTCTACAAAATCTTCAATGGCAATTGAATCTAACTTTTTTAGCATATCGTTGATAGAATTTGCAAATTTTTTGAGGTGCATTCTTGAGATTATCTGAAAGGTTCTCATATTCTTTCGCTAACTCTATAGTCCTTCCAGTGGATAAAATATTTCAATTGTCCATATCTTATATGCAAATCCAATATTTCATCCACTTTGTATTCAAGTGTTTGAATGACTTCAACTGGGGTTGGTGGTAGAAGAGTTCTTCCAACAATATTTGATTTATAATAGGTTTCTAAAAATGAGACATAAAAGACTGGATGAATACACTTGCTACTTGGTAGTTCAAGTTGAAAACTTACTAGATTTATTTGATGTAGAATTGTAAAAGGTCCAAGTCTTTAATAGTCTAATTTTTGTGATGGTCAATTTGTTTGTATATTTCACCGGAGTAGCCAAATACGATCTTCTACCTTGAACTTTGGTTGGTTCTTGTAATGAATGTCTATATAGTCTTTATATCGATCTTGAGCCATTTGCAATTGGAATTTTAATTCTTCATGGATGGCTTTTAAATAAGTAGCTTGATTTTTTGCAGCAAGGCTTCTCACATCTTCAATTTGCTCTTAGGTGGTATCCATAGTTTGAGAAGAATGGAGTTTGCTTTGTTTAAGAATGTTTGGAGTTATTGCATAGAAATGTAGCCAAGGATAGAAGGTCCGTCCAATCATCTTGTTGATAATTTATACTACAACAAAGATATTGTTCCAAGATCTGATTCACTTGTTCTATTTGACCATCGATCTAAGGATGATAAGCTGATAAAAGATTGATCTTGACCTTCAAAAGTTGAAATAGTCCTCTCCAAAAATTTGATACAAATTGTGGTCCTTAATTTGAAACAATGTCATTTGAAAGGCCATATATTTGATAAATATTATCAATAAAAATCTTGGGTGTTTCCTCTCCAAAATTATCTTATTGCATTGAATAAAATGTGCCATCTTGATAAGACGGTCTACCACCACAAAAATTGAGTCTTTTCCATTCAAAATTGGATGGTCTGTAATGAAGTCTATAGATAATGATTGCCATGGGTCCTTAGGAATTAAAAGGGCTTGAAAAAGTTCATATGGTTGATATCTTAGAATCTTTACTTGGGCACAAATTTTACATGATTGAATAAATTCTTTGACCAATTTCTACATTTGAGGCCACTAATAGTCTCTTGATATTAATTCCAAGGTCTTATTGAAGTAAAAATATCTAGCTGCTAGAAGATCATGTCATGCTTGAAGAATTGAAGTCTTATAGGATCTGGAAGAACATATAAGAGATCCTTGAAATATAACAATCCATCTTCAAATTTGAAATTATTATTTTCTTCCACATGTGTATTTTTTAGATGTTGCCAAATACTCTCTATAATGGGTTTGTCTTCATTGCTTTCTGGATTTCCGTCTTGAGAGTTGTATCTGTATAGGTAGTTATTGTCAATGTCTTCAATTGTAAATTAGACAACTTTAATATGACTGATTTTTGTTGGTCTAATATAATGTCTTCTATTCTTGGCGCAAGATATGATTGTCAAGAAAAGACATCTGGTTTTCTTTGAAGTTTTTTCAAATGATACGTTGTCGTGTTGTGATTCGGCTACTATGTGAAAAAATTATACATGTATATTTAATGTATAATTTACTACATAGCTAAAAGAAAGCCATAATAGTGGATTTTTATTAGTTATAGGATGTGATTAGGTTGCTAGTTTAGAAGGGATCTATTAAAAGGATTATTATTAAGATTTATATGACCTTATTTTCTTTTTAGTAGTGACTTTTGAAGTTAATTTTATATTGATAGTAACTTGTATATATCTTAAGTCACCTATGTTAGACATTGGTGATCTTTAAGATCTTATTTACTTCTTTTATTTGATGCTTAAAGCACCAAGTATGTAAATCTTATAAGAAGAAGGGTAAGAAAAAGGTTTTTAGTGTAAAAAGGGTAGTTTGGCCATCCATGTGGATGAATAGAGGTAGATGATAGAAATCTCTATTCTAATTGGCCAAAAATCATGCCCAATGGGCTTCAAGGAGGCTGCCCGAGGGTTTATTAGGAGTTAGGGTTTGTTTTTCGAAGGGAGTCGAACATCAGAGGCTAGGATCATAAGGTTTAGGTTTTTGGATCTGATTTAGGTGCAAATTTTGTGTGATTTGCACTTTTTATGAAGAAGTTATAGGCGCCCAAAGTTAAGGTGTTGATTTTGGACCTATTGTCACTCTTTTAGATATAACTTGTGCATACAGATAGCAATCAAGGATCGGTGATTGGGATTAGAGACAACACTTTTACAACTATACTTTTCACATATGGCTTGATAAAATCCAAGCTAGAATGAAGGAGATATTGGGAGTTGAAGTCAAAGCTTACAAACTTAAGGGCAGTACGTGATCGGCTTCCATAGTGGTTACATTTTGAGCTATATCTTAGGCAATTTCATAGATTTTTGGCTCAAAATTTTCAAAAGTGTATATGTTTATGTCACAAGATTATGTGCAAAAATTTTATGGCATTAGGATTTTGGGTTTGCAAGATATAAGGAAAATAGTGCTCAGGTGTCTCTGAGCTAGGGTTTTAATTACCTGCTAGGGATTTTGAGATATCAGACGATTGGATATGAATTTATGATTGATTTTTTCTTGTAATGAAACTTAAGAGGATTATGTATACTTTGAACTAAATTTTATAGAAATTGAATGGTTGATTCAAGAGTTATTGGACTTTAAAATTCAGCAAGAAATAAGTCCTTGTGGATGAATAAAGCTTTGAAGGGTTTTTGTGGAAATTTGAACCCTTTTTGTACAAACTTACTTGAATACAAGAAGGTTTATATATATAACTTCTCTTTTGTGAAATTTTTATATTATTTGTTCTTTTTATTAAGGACAAATTACCTGTTGGATTTTTGCCATGAAGTTTCAAATAAACTTTCCACAGCCAAGTATCCAGTGTATTCCCAAATAGAAGGCCATATCATACGACAACGTAATCATAAAGTTGAATCAAGATAATGACATGCTCCATTGTGCTTGTTGGCGATTCAAAACTCAAGTATTCATAAAATATTCCAAATTTTTATAGTTGATATGTACTATAATCTTGTGTTGAGCCCCTTCTAGCAAATGGCGCCGCTGTCGTGGCAAAAGTCCGCTTCAAGTAGACGCAAGGTCCCTCTTTACAATCAAGTTGGATCCAATATGCACAAATTTTTTTAAACTTTTCTTTTATAGTCACAAAACCATATGTATAACAAATCAACAAACTAGAAGCTTGGAAATTTATAAATCAAAATCCAGCCGTTTATATAAGTTCAAATTTTGGAAACATAGAGTTCACTTTTTTAGTCATATTCACAAAAATTCTCAACCGTGAATTCATTACCGATCACCAAATATCATCAAAATATTAGCAAGTAATTATATAAGTAAAACCAAACTAGAAACTTGAAAATTCATAATTTAAGATCCAACTGTTCAAATAAGCTCAAAATTTGGGAAAACATATCTCATACCTTTGATCTTTGTCACATAAATTTTGAGCCGTGAATTCATTGTTGATCATTAGATATCACCAAATCCTTGGCAGATACTTTTAGAAGTCAAATCTCAATCCGAAACTTGAAAATTCATAATTGAAGATCCAGCCGTTCAAATAAGCTCAAAATTTGGGAAAACATATTTCATACCTTCTGACTATTGTCACATAATTTTTGAGCTGTGAAATCATTGTCGATCAATAGATAACACCAAATCCTTGGCAGATACTTTTAGAAGTCAAATCTCAACCCGAAACTTGAAAATTCATAATTGAAGATCCAGCCGTTCAAATAAGCTCAAAATTTGGGAAAACATATCTCATACCTTTGATCTTTGTCACATAAATTTTGAGCTATGAATTCATTGCTGATCATTAGATATCACCAAATCCTTGGCAGATACTTTTAGAAGTCAAATCTCAATCCGAAACTTGAAAATTCATAATTTAAGATCCAGCTGTTCAAATAAGCTCAAAATTTGGGAAAACATATCTCATACCTTTGATCTTTGTCACATAAATTTTGAGCCGTGAATTCATTGTTGATCATTAGATATCACCAAATCCTTGGCAGATACTTTTAGAAGTCAAATCTCAATCCGAAACTTGAAAATTCATAATTGAAGATCCAGCCGTTCAAATAAGCTCAAAATTTGGGAAAACATATTTCATACCTTTGACTATTGTCACATAATTTTTGAGCTGTGAAATCATTGTCGATCAATAGATAACAATCCTTGGCAGATACTTTTAGAAGTCAAATCTCAACCCGAAACTTGAAAATTCATAATTGAAGATCCAGCCGTTCAAATAAGCTCAAAATTTGGGAAAACATATCTCATACCTTTGATCTTTGTCACATAAATTTTGAGCTGTGAATTCATTGATCATTAGATATCACCAAATCCTTGGCAGATACTTTTAGAAGTCAAATCTCAATCCGAAACTTGAAAATTCATAATTGAAGATCCAACGTTTAAATAAGCTCAAAATTTGGGAAAACATATTTCATACCTTTGACTATTGTCACATAAATTTTGAGCTGTGAAATTCATTGTTGATCAATAGATATCACCAAATCCTTGGCAGATACTTTTAGAAGTCAAATCTCAACCCGAAACTTGAAAATTCATAATTGAAGATCCAGCCATTCAAATAAGCTCAAAATTTGGGAAAACATAACTCATACCTTTGATCCTCATCACATAAAATTTGAGCTATGAATTCATTGCTGATCGTTAGATATCACCAAATCCTTGGCAGATACTTTTAAAAGTCAAAACCCTAGACACCCAAGAACAAATTTGCCATTACTCCCTAATCAAAGTCTCAATTGATATGAGATTTTAGACATAGACTTTTTATAGTATAAGTAATATGTACACAAAAAATGAGCTTCAAATTCTTCTTGAAACTCAAGTTCTAGCTTAAAGCAAATCCTTCTATTTATCTAACTTCTTCAAAACCCCAGTTTAGTTTGCTGGGTTTAACTAGCCATATCTCACTCAATCTGAACTCATTTCTATCAATTCTTGGACGTAAAATGTGTAGCTTGAAGTCTAGTTTCTAACCCAACTTTTGGATTTCTTGCTAGTATCTTAAAACTTCTAATACATTCTGAAAAGTGACAGTAGGTATCATATTAGTAGTCTAAGTTCAAACAAGCATATCTCTCTCATCTAAGCTCCGAATCCTGCGTTTCTACCACCTAAACTCATGCCAAGAAGACGCTCTCTCTGAATACCTCTCTGCATTTGCCAAAAAACCCCGTCTTCTTCTCCTCCGAGCTCGTCAAAGAAGTCGCAGCCAAGGTCTTCAAAGTCCAAGTCAACAATTAATAGTTTAAAGTTATAAAAATCCCAAATCTAATCCTCCAAGTCAGCACTATTAATGGTAGCCGACTATTGACATCCAAATCTACTATTTATCCTTGGTAAATCCTAAATTCAATCTCAAAGTCAAAACTCCTTATATCTACAAATATAACCCTGAATCTACTAAAATCTAAGATTGAAAAAAGATAAAAGAAATAAAAGAAAGTTTCAAGGCTAGATCAAAGTTAAAGTTAAGATTAAAGATAAGGTAAAATTTTAACTAAAGAAAAAGAAAGAAAGTGAGAAATTTTTCCTAAACTATATAAAAAACTTAGATTGGTAAGAAGAAAGAAAGAACTTAATAAAATTTTGAAGAAAAGATAGTTAAGTTAGGTTTTTATATATGGATGTATTTACTTCACGACACCGCTCTTCAAAAGCATCAATATTTGCCAATAGTTCTTTTTTACAGATCTCATAATTAATCTTTGTAGCTAAATTTTTTTGAAAGTGGAATGCTATTGGATATAATTGACCATCATCACCAGTTTGAGAGAATATAGATTCAAGTACAAAATCTGAGGCATCCATTTCCAGAAGGAATGATTTTGTTGGATCTGCGTGAAAAATTATAGGAATTGAAGTAAAAGATTTGTTTAGCTTCTAAAATGCTTCTTCAGCCTTGTCATCCCAAATAAATTCTTCCTTGTTTGTGAATCATGTTAGTGGAGCCGCAATCTTAGAATAATCTTTGATGAAGATTCTGTAAAAATTTACAAATCTCAAAAAATATTATACATTTCTAATTAATGACGGTTGTTTCCACTTTATAATAATTTTTGTCTTCTTTGGATCCATGGAAATCCCATTCTTAGAAGCAATATATCCTAAAAACTCAACTGATGGTTGATGGAAAGAACACTTCTCTAATTTGGCATACAATCCGTTTTTTCATAGTTTCTCCATTATCTTACGTACATAATATTGGTATTCTTGTTTATTCTTAGAGATGATCAAGATATAGTCTAAGTAGATGACTACAAAGTCATCTAAGTATTCTTGTAATATATCATTCATCATATGTTGAAAGACTATAGGTACATTTGTAAGTCCAAAAGGTATAACATTGTACTCAAAATATCCATACCTTGTATGAAATGCTGTCTTCCATTGATCTCCTTCTTTAATCCTGACTAGATTGTAGGCGCCTTTGAAATCAATATATATAAAGATCTTTGCTTGTCCTAATTGAGATTAATGGTAATGGATAGCAATTTTTTATAGTTACCTTATTTAGACCTTGATAGTTGACACACATGCATACAGAACCATCTTTCTTCTTCACAAACAAGATAGGAGCTTCTGTAGGTGATTTTGAATGTCTAATAAAATTCTTGGCTAGATTTTCATCAATATATTTTCATAAGGCTGTGAGCTCCGTTTGTGACAGATAGTAAATTGGACCAAATGGAAGTTGAGCTCCATCTTATAATTTGATTGCACAATCATAAAAATGGTATTCTAATAATATTTTTATTTTTTTCTTTTGAAATATGTCTTTAAGGTTGTGATATAGATTAGAAATATTCTATTTTGGTTGCTCCATTGGATCTTTCATTGGAATAGCATACAATATAAATCAAATCCCTTTCTTTACTGCCTGCATGAATACTTTAGCTCTAAGGAATGGTCTAGTACCTCGTTTCTTCTTTTAATATTTGGATCTTGCGAAAATCTTTCCCAAACTTCAATCAATATGAAGATTATATACCTCAAACCAAGGAAGTCCAATGACAGTAGTATTTTTTGAGCATTAAATGATGTTAAAAACAATTTGTGATACTTGATCTCCTAATATCTTTTCCAATGATTGGGTTTCATTGATAACATATCTTGATGCAAAGTTTTATCCATCAATGACTTCAACGGGTGCAGATTGGATCTTCTTTATAAGTACTAGATTGTACTTGGTTGTAAATTTTATATTTATAAAGTAAGCTAAGGCTCTAGTATCTAAAAAAACTTTCGCAAAAATCTCTTCTTTTAGAGTTCTTATATATAAATGAAGTATAAAAAAGATGTTGGGTCCAGAGGTAGGAAGAGACTTTTTTCTAGTGCTTTAAGTTTGGAAGTGTTCAAGTGCAAGGTCCCTACTATGCCTGGACATCTTTGTTTTTTGACCTTTTCAATTTAGCTATTATATCTCGTGCCTTAAACTCTCTAGATTTGTTTGGACAATTTTCTGCCTTGTGATTGGATCTTCTACAATATAGATATAAATTCTTTTGTCAACGTTGTTGTATTATAATTGCTTACAGTATGTAAAATCCACTCAAAATGTATAATATGTTTATAGATTTAAATATGAATCAGAATGATTTGTAAAGTAAATTAAAAGGGGTTGGTATAAGAAAATTTATTTTAGATTTTTACTTAGTTTGGTTATGGCTTTTAAATTATATAGAACCTAAATATTTAGTATAAAGCCTTGAGAGGCAAATGAGATTCAAAGAAGAAGAATTAAATTACTAAGAGGCCTATTTGGAAGGATGAAGATAAAATGAGGATGAATGAAGATAAGGGGTGAAGTTCTTCATTCCTATTGGTCAATGGTCATATCCAATAGGCTTTGAGGAGGCTGCCTACAATAAGAATAAGGGTTTCGGCAACTTTAAGGAGTCCATTTGAAAATCAAAGACTAGGGTTAGAAAGCTTGTTTTTTGGACTACATTTTTGGTGTAAAAATTGAGGGATTTGGGATTTTAATGAGGGAGGAATAGGCACTTGAAGTTAGGATGTACAAATTAAATCTACTGTCACTCTTTTGAAGATTGAAGGAGTTATATGAAAGCTTTTGAAGATCAAGAAGTGTGGCTAGAGAGGTGATTTTATGCTCTATATTTTATGTGGAAGAATTACTACAATTGGAATTGTGAAGAAGGAGATATTAGGAGTTAAAGACAGCAACTTGAATTCCAAGGTAGTAAGTAGACCATTTTGTTGATAGTAATAGGATTTGCCATATCTTGAGTTTCTAGATGAATTTTTATCTAAAAGTCTTCAAGAAGGTAAATCTTTGTGTTGAAAAGCTATACATCAAATTTTCATAGTATTTGATCTTTTAGATTGTGAGATATGAAGAATTTAGCACATGGGTGTTTGTAAATAAGGGTTTGAAGCTATTGCTAAGGTTTTGGCCATATCTAAAGATCGATAATGAATCAATGGTTGAAATTTGTAGTGGTAGTTGTGAAGAATATATCAGTATTTCATATGAATTTGGAGTAGATTTGGACGGTTGGATTAAAAGTTATGGATTATTGAAGTTTGATAAAAATTCCCTTTATAAGGGGAAATGAGGGTTTTAGAGCATTTGTTATGTTTTGAGAGGTTTGAGGAAATAAGGCTTATGTATTAGATGTAATAGCCCTATGAAGAAATATTTTATATTAATTTGGAGGGTTTCATTATACTTGGATCTTGCTTGAGTAATTAATGGCAGCCAAAAGCCCAACTCTTTCTTGAGGCAAATTCTCTCTATCACAACAACATGTAGTCTTTTCTGCTGGTATTAATGGCTTGAATTGAGTCGCATCAATCTGCATAGGCTCAAGATATGTTACTAACTTCTCTAATACCCTTGAAGATGTAACAGACATACCTTGATAGGTATTGTTGAAAATTGATCGCCTCTCTTGTCATAACTCAAATAGGTGATTGTCACAAGTAATGGCTTGAGCTATGAATTCCTCTAAGCTTTCAATTCTTGGCATTGTGATCAATAAATTCTTTACATTATCTTTTAGGCCATAACAAAATCAAGTCATAAAAGCCTTATTATTTCAATCGAGATCACAAGTAAGTTGTTAAAATTTTGCGGCATAAATCGCAATTAAACGTTGTCTTTGTTGTAGATTTTGAATCTTCCTTTCTACCACCCTGTCTCAATCATTGTCTCCAAATACAGCAATAAATCTTTCCATAAAAGCTTCTAATTTATATAGGATTGGAGAATTTTTTTTCAACAATGGAACAAACCATGATCAAGTACTTCTTGATTAAAGGGTGCCCACAAAAGCGACTTGGGTGAACCCATGTGGATAACAAGAAGGATATAGTTGTAATTAAAGTTGTACTTATTGTACAAATCCTCGAAAGTTGGATCTTATTCCATCAAATTTGTCAAGCATATTAGCTTTTGGCTCTTTTATGACAATCTTTGGAGCTTCTAGAGGAGTTATGTACATAGCTTATCTACTGCTTGCTTCCCTAAATCAAATAATCTATTATTATAAATTATAAATCTCTTGCTTAGTTTTTTCAGATATTTGTTCCATTCATGATTCTTTTTTTGGATTGCAAAGAAATATAATTTTTTGTCATACAGTATCTAAAAGAGGTCAAAGATCTGCAAGAGTTGCTACTCTATTCTCTATTTGTGACGATGCACCTCTATTAATCTGATCTATTTCCATATTGACAAAGAAAAAATCAATAAATCATTAATGTAGTATTTTCTATACTAAAAGAATACTTTTAAACAGTTAATTTAGAGGAGGATAATCCGCAACCTCTAAAATGCAATGATATATCTTAGAAAAGGAATAATCCACTTTTTTTGAAAAAAAATTAGTTGCAACAAGTAAGCATATTAGTCTAGAGGGGGATAGTCCGCACTTCTCTAGAATATAATAGTATCTTAAAGAGAGGTAATCCACTCTCTATCAAGAGAATAAAGCTCTGATATGATTACGTAAGCAATCTTGCCAAATTATCACGATTACAAGATAGCAGAATAGCAAAGAAACAAAGAGAAGATTTCAAAACTAGAATAATTTCAAGAATAAAGAACTAGATAGAAAATAACAAGAACTGGATCCAGAACAAGAGACTAGATTGATATCAAGAACAAGAGACTAGATTGATATTAAGAACAAGGCAACACTTTAGATTGCTCCAAGACTTGTGTTGGCAAGATTGAGATGCTCTTCGGTCTTGCCTCTTATTTATACTACAAAGCTTATGTCTTATTGGACCTTCTAAGAATATCTTAGAAGATTTTAGAAGCATGAAGAAGATTCTCAAAGATTCTAAAAAGTCTACGAGAAGTTTTGGAAGGTTGAAGAAGATTCTTGAGGATTCTCAAAGACTATAGAAGATTCTTAGAAGACTATAAAAGATTCTTAGAAGACTAAAGAAGATTCTAGAAGGCTCTAAAAGATTCTTAGAAGACTAAAGAAGATTCTAGAAGGTTCTAAAAGATTCTAAAAAGCTACAAAAGTTTCAAGAAGACTACGAAAAGATCTAAAAGGTGATAATCTAAAATATGTCTGTGATATTTCATAGCTTGGCTGATGGCTTCATTAAACAATTGTAGATCTTAAAGTGATTATAAAAATCCTTTACATTATCTTTTAATCTCCAATAGAATTGACTCGTGAAGGCTTCTTTATCTCAATTGATGTTGCATGCTAATTGCCTAAAATTGGACACATAAATTGATGCAAAGCATATTCTTTGTTGCAATGCTTAGATCTTAGCTATTGTCCAAAGAATCTTATCATATTTTTCAAATATTTCTAAAAATTCTTCCATAAAAACTTTAAAGTTGCTTAAAATTAGTGATCTCTTTTCAAATAAAGGAACAAATCATAATAATGCTTGTTCTATAAGCAAAGTAATAATTAATCCAACTTTGATTCTTTTGTCAAATAAGTATCAGATTATAGAATTGTTATTAATCAAATTTGATAATATATAGAACGATAATATCAATTTAGAGGAGGATAATCCGCAACCTCTAAAGCGCTAATATATCTTCAAGAAGAAAGATAAATCACTCTCTAATAAGAAGGATCTAACTTTAATATTGAAAATAAAAGCAATCTTGACAAATTATCAAAGATACAAGAATACAAAATAAGAGACTTAAACTAGAAAAAATTTCAAAAAGAAATCAATAAGAATTTAAATTATTTAGATGAGTACACAAATAATACTAAAAAAGGTGAACTAGAACTCCAAAAAATATATTTTTGAGACTAAAAAACTCTTCAGGCTCAATTCCAATATATATTCTTTTTTAGGAAGCTTCTTGAATTCTTTTTATCAACTTGAAAACTTCTCAAGCTATTTTTATCAATTAAGAAGCTTCTCAACTAACTTTCATCAACTAAACAATTTTTAAAATATTTTAGAAGGTTTTATGAACTCCTAAAGTATATGTTCTTAATACAAATCTTCCAACATCTAATTCTTTTGATATCATATGTGTGATTTTTAATTGATTTACTAAAATATCATATTTTATTTCTTGCAAAAAAACAATCACAAATGAGAAAACAACCAAATTCTTCATTGATAATGTTTATCAATATCATAGATTGATAGATGATATTATATCAAATTAAAGACTATAATTTATATCAAATTTTTAAAAATCATTCTTTAATATCTTTTAAGAAGACATTAAGTTATCTTTAATATTCTACTTATAAATTGATGATCAAGTAAAGTGAGTCAATGAAATTTTGAAATAATATCTGAGGTGTACCATTAACTATCAATAAGATGATTGGACTTCTTATTTGCCACTTGCTAAATTTGTCTACAACAATACCATTCATGCTTCTATTTAACAAATGCCTTTCTATGCCAACTATGATATTATCTAAAGTTAGATATATTATTACCTTCTACATTTGAAAATCCAACAATTGAAAAACTTGCTATTCAATTGATAGAGCTATATTTAATTATAAAATTCTAATTAGAAGAAGTTAAAGAACAATATAAGGCAATAAAAAATAGGCTCCAAAAAAAACATGCTTTTCATGTGGGTGATAAAATGTGTCTCCTTCAACATAATATTAAAACTATTCAATCTTATGTCAAATTGAACTATCAAAGGTTAGAGTCATTTTTTATTCAAAAATAATTTGGCCCTATTACTTATAATTTGAAACTATCAATATTTATTAAGTTATATCTTATTTTTCATACTTTTTTTTAAAAATATTACAAAAAATCAAGCATATCAAGAAGAATACAAGTGCCACTATGTAGAATGGATAGGAATTTTAGGATTTACAATACATAGTTTGTACGGTTAAGAATAGACTGAAAGTCGATAAATGGCCAGTTTAGAAGGTAGAATGGATGAGGGAGTTAGAAAAAGTAATTATCATTGGTTATGTAGCAGTTAACATAGATGGGGTAAGTATAAAATGATTCAATGTAGACGAGTTGAGGCCAGATTGTGATAGTCTTGAGTCAAAATAAGCTTGGTGCTTCCTCTCTCTTTTGTTTTCTTTTATTAGACTATAGTGGAGAATCCGGATTAAATTCCAATTGATTATACCATGTCAATGGTGAAGTACAATAATAAAATAAAAAAATTTATATATACAGATGAATAAGAAATTATAATTGTTTGATGCGTGAGTTCGTTGTGGCAAATTGGCAGTCAAAGACCGGATATGTCAATGTAGTTTGATTGTGAATGAGAATATTATGCCGTATTAATTGTGAGAGTTGAGCGATGAAGGAAAATATTGAAAAAATAATTTATTTTCAAAGACGTTCTTGGTGAGGAATTATTTCTAGTGATTGGAGAATAAAGCGGGTGTATGCAGTCTATGGAGATGGTGCAACATTGCCGGTTGTTGTTATGAGCTTGGAAGAAGACAACAGATTATAGTAGGAGAATTTGTAGAGGATTGTGTCACAAAGTTTATCTTTAGTTGCGGAATAGCAGAACCAATAGAGTGGACAACATTATTTTAAAAGCGTATACATGTGCATTGGACTCTAATGTTCAGAAGGTGATTAGTTGTGTGACTCTAACAGTTTAATCTAATACGGATAGTCTCTCACTGTATTCAAATCTTCCTTTTATAGGTTTATTTTAGGCAATATTAGTAAAATAAGTGAAACAAAAAATAACATTTTGGCGCCACTGCCAGGGATTGACAATAGTATTGAATGTTAGAAATTAATTGCCAAATGTGTAGTTAAATTAGAGATGGAAAGTAATGTCAATAATAGATGATGAAAGATTATGGTTAATAAGAATGAAAACATTGCTTTGAAAAAAATACATCAGTCAAAAGGAAGACAAGAGAGAGCACAAGCAAGAAATTTGTTGCGGGACGAGTAAGAATGGAAGCTAAAAAGGAAGCGTCAACAGAGTTGGATTAAACCATGGTTGCATGCCTGTCGGCACATCCGAGCATATCCAAAACATGAAAGATCTTTAATATTTTAGACATATATACCCTTAAGAAAATTGCCAAGAGCACTCGCAGATAATTCGGTGAATAGTCCAGCATATCTCTTGAGCCCATTAATGGAAAGAGAATAGAGCACAAAAGAATTGGGTATTCCATTGGGTACTTTTTCAATCGTGGATACAGCCGATTCTAGCAAATCTAGTTCTTCAGAATTGCATGTATTGCTTGCCAGTAAAGGCCAATTTAGTGTATTTCAAAATCTATCATTTTCACCTCAATTTCAACTAATATAATTATTTATAGATAATAATAGTAACTTACAAAGGCTTGAAAGTCTGAAAAAGATAAATAGGAGAGATAGCGTTTATTTTAATAAAGAATTAAGTGGCACATTGTCACCTTCAATGGCGATGGGGAGTCCAACAGTTCTAATAGCGGTCCAAATGGATGCGGTGGGTGATTGCACAACTAGCATAATTCCATTACCTACCTTTAGAGGTCTGCAAGGAGCAGACCCAGATCAACACTTATTTCAATTCTTGACCACATGTGTAGCCAATAATGGTAGAACTGAAGATATTTGGTTAAGATGGCTACTAACAATCTTGAAAGATACGACGTTTGAATGGTATAATTGCCAATCTGTGGGACAATTTTTTAATTGGGAGGCATTAAAAAATATATTTTTGACTCATTTTTTACCAATAGGATTTGAAGAATCTCTTAGAGAAAGATTAATAAATAGCAAAATGGTACCGCGAGAAGCAATGCAGTCATATTATGGCCGAGTAGCAGATATCCTTCATAAATGTTCCATTGCAGGTTGTACCACCAACAATTGCAATTCCATATTTTCCATACTTCCCGTATCAAAAATCAACATCTATAAAAGAATTATCTAATGAATTAGTATTGAAGGATCCAAATGAGACTTTGTTGTTAACTTTGACAAAGAAGATAGACGAATTGGTTGTTAATCTGACAAAAGATAAGGAAAAGAAGCATAAATCAACTAATATGCGCCCCAATATTTGGTGCAGTAATTGTAAGGGACAAGGCCATCTGGTAACGGAATGTTCTTTACTATCCCAAATGACTATGCAATATACATTTTGTAGGGGTAAGCATATAACCACTAATTGTTGGAACTTAAGAAAGCAACAATAGTTTGGAAATGAGACCATGATTCAACCAACTTCATGGAATTTTAATCAAGTTTAGGTAGAAAATAGATTTGGTTGGAACAAGAATCGTCCAACTAAACAAAATAAAAATTTCTTTAATTTTTAAAATTTTGAATATAACCAAGAAGGTAATCCCAATTTCTAAGGCTTTGTGCAAAATCAGTAACGACACTTTTAATATCACCCCATTCAAAATCCAATTTCAGATCCTACAATACCAACTGGTCAATCGGGA
>JAWRVF010001846.1:0-38929 GCA_036785485.1 Physcomitrellopsis africana | reverse complement strand
AAGATTGATCTGCTTATGATAACAAATGGTCCCAATCTCCGGTAGTCCAACTTATCACATGGCCACTTAGTCTTGATATTCCGTCGAAGCAGCCATATTTTATCTCCAATCTTGAAATTAGGTGCCTGATTCCAAGATTTATCCGCGGGTGCTTTGTATGACTCTTGGGCAATTTGCAATTGAAGCTTCAATGTGGTTTGAAGCTCTGATAGCTGCTGCACCAATCCTTCAGCTGCTGGGTTGTTATTCGCTGATGGACTCAATAGATCAAGCTTCGGATGGTACCCATAGTTAGAAAAGAATGGTGTTTTCTGAGTTGATCCATGAAGGGTGTTGTTATATGCAAATTCGGCTAGCAGTAGATATGTAATCCAATCATCTTGCTGATAGTTGATGTTGCATCATAAATACTGTTCCAAAACTTGATTCACCTGTTCCGTTTGGCCGTCAGTTTGAGGATGGAATGCCGAAGAAAGCTTGATGTCTATCTTCAATATCTTAAAAAAAGATCTCCAAAACTTTGATACAAATTGGGTTCCTCGATCCGACACGGTATCATCTGATAGACTATGATATCGATACACATTATCAAGGAAGAGCCTTGCTGTATCTTCGCTTGACGATGTCTTCTTGCAAGGGATAAAATGTGCCATCTTTGTAAGTCGATCCACCACAACAAAGATGCTGTCAAATGAATTCGATGGCGGCAGATCTATAATAAAGTCCATGGAAACTAAAAACCATGGACGACACAGAATGGGCAATGGTTGTAGAAGTCGATAAGGGCGATGTCAAGGATTCTTGGATCTTGAACAAATGTCACAAGAGAGGACAAAATCCTTCACATCCTTCCACATTTGGATCCACCAGAAATCTCAGGAAATGCGTTCCAAGGTTTTGTTGAATCCAAAATGTCCCGCAATTGGAAAGTCATGACGAGATTGAAGGACTTGAAGTCGTGCTGGCCCTTTTGGAATATACAGCCGCTCCTCAAAGTATAAGAAATCTCCTTCAACTTTGAACTTGTCATCATTGATACGCTTCTTAATATCAACAACTATTGAATCTTCAATGGTCGTAGCACGTACCTGATTGAGGAAGTCAGCATCAATTGGCACCACAACAGCACAAATCCTGAATTGCTCTGGCTTTAATAATGTCGTACACTGTTGATCAAGCGCTGCTTCTCCAATCTTTGACGCAAGATATGATCTTTTTGATAAGGCATCGGATAGTCCTTGCTGCTTTCCAAGCCGATAAGTAATAATGAAGTCAAATCTAGATAGCGACATATTCCATCGAGCTTGACGACGGTTTAGAACCCGAGCAGACATGAAATATTCTAGATTCTTGTGATCCGTATATACGATCATTGGATGCGCAGCTCCTTTGAGGAAGTGACGCCACTCTTGGAAAGAATCCACTATAGCAAGGAGTTCCTTATCATGAATCTCGTAGTTGATCTCAGCCGCAAAAAAATTTTGTGAATAGAATGCAACCGGATGAAGCTTATTGTCGATGCCCATCTGTGAAAGTACGGCTCCTAAAGTAAAATCCGAAGTATCGGTTTTCAAATAGAAAGCCTTTGCAAAGTTTGGATGTACCAAGATTGGAGCCGTAATAAATGTCGTTTTAAGATTTTGAAATGCTTTTTCCGCTAGAGATCTCCATTCTAGCTTATTCTTACATGTTAATCGAGTGAGTGGAGCAGCAACTTCAGAATAATTCTTGATGAAGATCCGATAGAAGTTAGCAAAGCCGAGAAAATATTGTATGTCTCTAACCATCTTTGCAACTTCCCAAGACACAATTGCTTCCACCTTCTTGGAATCCATCTTCAAGCCTTCCGTAGTCGCAACAAATCCTAAAAACTCCATCTCAGTTTGGTGAAATAAGCACTTTTCTAACTTGGCGTAGAGTCCTCGCTTGCGTAGTTTCTCGAGTACCAAACAAACATGCTTCTTATGCTTTTCTTCGTTTTCAAAAAATATCAAGATATCATCCATATAAATGACAATAAAATCGTTTAGATATTCTCAAAAAATATCATTCATCACGTGTTGAAAAACCGCCGAAGCATTGGTAAGACCAAATGGCATGACATTATATTCAAAATGCCCATACCTTGTATGAAAAGCTGTCTTCCATTCGTCTCCTTCATTGATTCGCACAAGGTTGTAAGCTCCCCTTAGATCAATCTTTGTAAAGATCTTTGCATATCTAAGTTGTTCCAGAAGACTAGAGATCAAAGATAATGGATAGCGATTCTTCTTTGTCACCTTGTTGAGACCTCGATAGTCTACGCACATCCGTAGTGAGCCATCCTTCTTCTTCACAAATAAGATTGGTGCCCCAGTTGGCGATTTTGAATGACAAATGAAGTTCTTGGCTAGGTTCTCGTCAATATATTTCCGCAACTCAACCAACTCCATCTGCGATAGGTTATAGATTGGGCCAAAAGGTGGTTGTGCTCCTTCTTACAATTCTATGGCACAATCATATGGTCGATGTTCTGGTAGTATGTCAGCATTCTTCTTTTGGAACACGTCTTCAAAATCCTTGTATTGTTCCGATATTCCTGCTGTTGAAATTTCCTCTCCACTGGTTGGAGCCACATAAATGACCAATGGTGTGCCTTCTTTGCATGATGTTATAAACGTTCTTGCTCCAATGAACAAGGATTTTTTGGTTTGGGGTCTTCTTCCAGGCTTGTCCTCAGATTGTTTTATGGAAAATATTATCCTCCGCAACCTCCAATCTATGGATGGATTATATTTTTTCAACCAAGAAAGATCAAGAATAATAGGATTTGACGGGGTGCTAATAATGTTGAAAACAATATAACTACTGTGGTCTTTAAACGTCACTTCTATAGGTTCTGATTCATGGGTGACACTACGAGATAATAAAGGTCGTCCATCTATTACTTCTACGTGAACAGGTTTGAATTTTTGTACTAGGAGAATTTTGTGATGCTTAGCAAATTCTTGGTCTAAGAAACAAGCAGATGCTCCTGAATCTAATAAGGCTAAGGTTTTTAGTTTTTCAGGACCAAAAGACAAAGGAATTGTAAAACAACGGGCAGGTTGAGTAGAAAGAGAGGAACTTGGTTTTGATTTGTCCAATCGCACGGTTCCTATTGTGGCTGGGCATCCTCGTTTTCTTGAACAAACGCACCTCTATTCTTGATGTTGCGTCCATTTTGCTTCTTTGGACAGTTTCCAGCTCTATGGCCTTTTCCACCGCAATAAAAGCACAAACCTTTCTCCATACGCTACTTCTTTTCTTCTGGAGTAAGGGATTTGACACGTACCGCATCAATCTGTATGTCTTCTATCTCCGCTTGTGAATTTAGGCTACTTGCCGATATAATTGCGCCGTGATGACTTGTATATTGTCTAGAGCGTTGATTTTGGCGTCGTTGAAATAGGCGGTTATCGCACTTTACAGCTTGGCTAATGGCTTCGTTGAGCGTTTGTGGATCAAGAAGAGATAATAACAAATCCTTCACGTCGTCCCTTAGATCCCAATAGAATTGGCTCATCAATGCTTCTTCATCCCAATTGATGTCGCATGCCAATTGCCTGAAATCCAATGCATAGACTGATGCAGAGCGAGTCCCTTGTCGTAGTGATCGAATTTTTGTTATAGCCCACCGAGCCTTGTCATGCTCACCAAATGCTTCTGCAAATGCCTCCAAAAAAGTCTCAAAGTTGTTCAAAATTGGTGATCCTTTTTTAAATAGAGGAGCAAACCACGATAGAGCTTGTCCCGTAAGCAAAGTTCCAACCAATCCAACGCGTGATTCCTCTGTCGGATAATGTTCAGGTTGTAGAGCTGTTATTAACTTGATTTGATTGATGAAATCTCAAAACTTGGAGTGTGTGCCATCAAACTTGTCTAAAAGGCTAATTCGAGGTTCCTTTCATTGAAGAAGTAATAGTTCTTGTTGAACCACAAGTAAAGCTGCTTCTTCTGCTGCAGAAGCTCGAGGGTGATGAAGCCCAGATTGTGCTATTCTAGATGCTCCATCATTATGAAGTCTTGTAAAGACTCCTTCCATTATCGTAGTTCTCTGTGATAACGTAGCAAGAGCATTCATAATGGCATCCATCTTGGACTCCAAACTTTCACTCATATTAATGTCTTGACCTCCAACCATTCTAAGAGAAAGGAAGTAATTGTTTCTACAAGGAGGAAATATTGGTTTAGAAGAGGGTACTCCACAACCTCTAAAACGCCTTAAGACCTTCAAGAAGAGGGGTAATCCACTCTCTCCAAGAAGAATAAGACTCCAATATTATGACAAAAAGATATCAGTTTAGAGGAGGGTAATCCGCAACCTCTAAAATACTAGTGTACCTTCAAGAAGAGGGATAATCCACACTCCAATAAGAAGGAACTAGCTCTGATATCCAAGGTGAGAGTAGTCTCGACAAACTGTCACGGACACAAATTATAGACTTGAAGTCTAAACAAGAAGTTCAAGAAGAACTGGCAGGAACTGGATTAATCAGATGAGTACAAAAACAACACCAGAGAGGTGAGCTAGAACTCCAAGAGATGTGTTGTCGAGACTGAAGAACTCTTCAGCCTTGACTCCAATATATATTCCTACCTAGGAAGCTTCTCAAGCAGCTTCCTCCAACTAGGGAGCTTCTCAAGCAACTTCCACCAACTAGGAAGCTTCTCAAGCAGCTTCCACCAACTAGGGAGCTTCTCAAGTAACTTCTACTAACTAAGAAGCTTTTAGAAGGCTCTGGAAGGTTCTAGAGAGTTCTAAGAAACTTCTAAAATATTCTAGAAGGTTCTAACAAGTATGTCCTTGACATCACCTCCTCCTTTAGCTTCGAGGTCTCCGAGAAGCCATTTGAGATGTATACTCACAAACGTAGGAAATCAAAAATTTGTCGCATAGTCTTTGCAATATACTCCAGCTGTCGTTCACGAGGCAGATGATTCATGGATCCTTGTAGCCACCAATAATGACCAATACCTTCTACTTGAGACCATGCTTGAACTTCTGTATCTTCATTGTGGAAACGACCTGAAAATATTGCTTTGCCACTACTTGCATGAGCTGGTTCAACTTCAAAGACAATTACAAGTGACTTGCTGCTTGGTATTCTTTGACGTCTTCTTGGCTCTTCTAATTCTTCATCTCGAGGTCGACGTCGTGAGCTACTCGGTTGAGATGGTACCACTAGTATAATATCTACATTCTCACTAGCCATATCTAAATACACCTTGATATTAGATATCTTGATACTATAAAATATAATAAGTTATATTTTGATGAGACCTGGATCCTTTTTTTATTCATTTTTCCAAAGAAGGCTTCATCTTCACGCTTCGTTAATGACCAGTTTTTGGTTTCTTAGAATATCGTCAATGGAATTCCCGTACCTTTCGTGATGCATTGGCAAGATTTTTGACTGGTTCGAAATTTGAACGTCTGTAATAAAGTCCATAGATAATGATTGCCATGGGCCCTTAGGAACTGAAAGGGATTGAAGAAGTCCATATGATTGGTATCTTGAGATCTTTGCTTTGGCACAAATTTTACATAATTGGATGAATTCTTTCACCAATTTTCACATTTGAGGCCACTAATAGTCTCTTGATATTAATTCCAAGGTCTTATTGAAGTCAAAATGTCCAACTACTAGAAGGTCATGATGTGCTTGAAGAATTTGAAGTCTTGTAGGACCTAGAAGAATATATAAGAGATTCTTGAAATATAACAATCCATCCTTAAATTTGAAACTATTATTTTCTTTTACATGTGTATTTTTTAGACGTTGCCAAATGTTCTCTGTAAATAGATCTGTCTTCATTACTTTCTGGATTTCCGTCTTGAGAGTTGTATCTGTATAGATGGATATTGTCAATGCTTTCAACTATAAATTGGACGACTTTAATATAATTAATTTTTATTGATTTAATACAATGCCTCTTTTTCTTGGCATAAGATATGATTTTTGAAAAAGGACATTTGGTTTTTTTTGAAGTTTTTTCAGATGATATATAATCACAAAGTCGAATCAAGATAATGACATGCTCCATTGTACTTGTTGGCGATTCAAAACTTGATCACTCATAAAATATTCTAAATTTTTGTGGTCAATATATACCATGATTTTGTGTTGAGCCCCCTCTAGCAAATGATGCCACTCTTCAAAAGTATCAATAATTGCCAATAGTTTTTTGTCATGGATCTTGTAATTGATCTCTGCAGTTGAAATTTTTTGAGAGCAAAATGCTATTGGGTGTATTTGACCATCATTACCAATTTGAAAGAATATAGATCCAAGTACAAAATCTGAGGAATCCATTTCTACAATGAATGGTTTTCTTAGATCTGTGTAGACAAATATAGGGACTGAAGTGAAAGATTCTTTTAGCTTCTTGAATGCTTCTTCAGTCTTGTTATCTCAAATAAATTTGTCTTTGCTTGTGAGTCACGTTAATCAAGGCGCAATCTTGAAATAATCTTTGATGAAGATTCTATAAAAAATTTTAAATCCCAAGAAACATTATACATCTTTGATTGATGACGATTGTTTCCACTCTATGAAAATTTGTATCTTCTTTGGATCCATAGAAATTCCATTTTTAAAAGCAATATATATCAAAAACTTGATTGATGGTTGATGGAAAGAACACTTCTTCAATTTGGCATACAATCCACTTTCTTGTAATTTTTCCAATATCTTACATATATGATGTTCATATTTTTGTTCATTCTTAGAGAAGATTAAGATATTATACAAATAGATGACTATAAAGTCATCTAAATATTCTCATAAGATATCATTCATCATATGTTGAAAGATTGCAGGTGCATTTGTAAGTCCAAAAGGCATAACATTGTATTCAAAATGTCCATATCTTATAGGAAATGTTGTCTTCCATTGATCTCTTTCTTTAATCTTGACTAGGTTGTAGGCTTCTCTCAAATCATTCTTTGTAAAGATCTTTGCTTGTCCTAATTATTCCAATAATCTTGAGATTAATGGTAATGGATAGCAATTTTTTATAATTATCTTATTCAGACTTTGATAGTCAATACACATACATAAAGAACCATCCTTCTTCTTCACAAATAAGATAGGAGCTTCTACAGGTGATTTTGAATGTCTAATAAAATTCTTGGCTAGGTTTTCATCAATATATTTTTGCAAAGCTATAAGCTTTGTTTATAATAGATTGTAAATTGGACCAAATAGAGATTGAACTCCATCTTGTAATTCGATTGTACAATCATAAGAACTATGTTTTGATAATATATCTATTTTTTTCTTTTCAAATACGTCTTCAAGGTATCACGGGCATAAGATTTATTTCAGTAATTATTTAATTAATATAATTTAATAGAAATAGATAAAATAAGTTAATTTGATAATATCTTAAAAAAAAGCTTCTTAGAAGCTTCAAAGATGTGGAATCATCTTTATACATGTCTATAGATAATTGTTAGTTAGAAACTTGGTCAACAAGCTAGTCATGTGTTGCACATATTGGTAGCTTGTGGAACAAGCTAGCCATATATCACACATATTGGTAGCTTGCAAAACAAGCCAAGTATATGGCTCACATGTAGGAAATTTGTCTTATAAGTTTGACACATGTCTTACAAATTACACACATGTAAGAGGTTCTATAGAATATCACCACGTAGCTCTTAGATAGATAGTATAAATAGAGACAAGAGTGAAGCCTTCTTCACTCTTATCAACTTTTTTCTTGCTTCTAGTCTAGTTCAAGTGTCTCATGTATTTTCTAGTCTTTGGCAATAGTCATTCTACTTTCTTCTTGAATATACATATTTCTTTATTTTTATCTTGTTATTTTTCTTTGACATAGTTTTTACTAACTTATATATCTATTTTAGCTCGTGTCCTTGATAGATTGATAAGAGTGAAGTTACAATATCATGGCTTTATCTCTTCTTAATTAAGAGCGGATTATTCCTTTTTCTTCATAAGACATAAATATATTAGAAATTATAGATTATCCACTTCTAAACTAATATTATTTCTTAAAATTTTTTGCTTTGTTCTTGAATGTTTTACTTTGTAGTGAGAGTAGACATCTTTTTCCTTTTCTATTGTGATATCATGGTAGAGCTTGCTGAAATGAAGAGTGCAATGGCACAAATGCAAGAGCAAATAAGAGAATTAATGCTTGCAATGCATCAACTCAATGCACCACCACAAGGAACAACAAGATTAGCAGGAAGTGAAGATATAGAGATGATTCAAGTTGCTTCAAGCCAAACCACTTTACCTATGATTGAAGACCATTTAAGCATCAAAGAACCAAAAATTAATTTGCTGGAGAAGTTTGACGGCACCAAATCTAAGTTTCAAGGATTCATCAATCAAATACAATTGGTGATTGAACTTCAATCCCAAAGTTATCCAACCTAAAGGTCATAAGTCAAGTTTATTAGAATACTACTGTCAAGTTTTACTTTATCATATTTTTTGTCTTTTCTTGAATGACGTAATCCAATATTAGATAATTTGGAGACATTTTTAGCGGAGTTTTGATCTATGTATGGAGAACATGATGCAATTTGTGTTGTAACCAATAAAATTTGTATCTTATGACAAGACAATCGATCAGTAACATCATATGCTTTACAATTTTCACAATTAGCAATTGATACCAAATAGGATGATACTACGCTTATTAGCCAATTTTTTTATGAATTATAATATGAGGTAAAAAAATTGATGTTCAACTTACCCAATCCTCAAACATTGAGTCAAGCAATTGATTTTGCTGTGAAGTATGACAATCAATTTTTTGAATTTCGATCAAAAAGTCACACAAGAAAGCCCCAATATTTTTACAATACAATGGTAACATCAATGTCTTCTCAATACATACATTCAGAAGTAGAAGACATGCAAATTGATGCTGTATGTTTTAAACCTCTTATTGAACAAGAAAAGACTCGTCGTTGTGAAAAAGGATTATATTTATATTATGGAGAACCTAAGCACACTGCTCAATATTATCCAAATAAATGATACAACCACAAGATGAGGAGTACAGCTGTCAAAGAAGACAATATGTTGGAAAACAAGTTTGTCCAACTACAATAAGGACCATATAGCTCGAATCGTGTACAACTCCTAGTAAAGGTCCTATCCTCTCCTAAAATTCCTATCTTTGTTTTATAATAGATGTATATTTGCGACCTAAAAATCACAAAGCCTTTGCCTTATTAGATTCAAGAGCCTCAATATATTTTTTAGATAAAGAATTTATTAAAAGTCATAGAATATCTTTAGTACAAAAATAAATCCTTATATGTAGAAGTCATAGATGGTTATCCATTATCTTTTGGAAATGTTACTCATGAAATCTTTCCTATAAATATAAGAATAGATGGTCATAATAGTTGTGTAGTCTTTAATATAATCCAATGATTTTAGGTTTATCATAGCTAAAAAAGTACAATCCTTGAATAGATTGGATTTTCCATAGACTTGATTTTTTTCAAAGTATTAATAAGAGTCTTATAGATTAAGTAACAAATCATAAGCTTAGTATAGTAAAATCCATATTTATAGGTATAAAAGTGTTTATGAATGAAGCAAAAGAAGGATCATCTTTTGCTATTTATGCTATATCCATTTCTGATGGTAGAAGGACTTCAAGTGGCATTCCAAGTCAATATCAAGATTATCAAGATGTTTTTGAAAAAAAAAATGCAAACATTCTTTTGGAGCATTGTCTATATGATTGTCATGATCTCAAAAAAGAAACTCAGCCTTCATTTGGACCGATCTACAGTCTATTCTAGAATAAATTGGCTAAACTCAAGAAATATATTAATGAAAATTTGGCCAAGAATTTCATACCCCATTCAAAATCCTCAATAGGAGCTCCTATCTTGTTTGTAAAGAAGAAAGATGGGTCACTACGGATGTATATAGATTATCAAGGGCTCAATAAGATTACTATCAAAAATAGATACCCTCTACTTTTGATATCTGGACTTTTTGATCAATTGAATCAAGCCAAGATCTATACAAAAATAGATCTAAGAGGAGCATACAACTTAGTGTGAATCAAAGAAGGTGATAAATAGAAGACTGCATTTCAAACAAGGTATGGACATTTTGAATATAATGTCATGCCTTTTTGACTTACAAATATACCAGCTACTTTTCAACATCTTATAAATCACATGGTGCATTTGTAAGATGGACTTACAAATACACCAACTGCTGTGAGTTTCTTGATGACTTTGTTGTTTGCTATTTAGACAATATTTTAGTCTATTCTTAGAATATAAAAGAATATAAACTTTATATTCATCATGTATTACAAAAACTTAGAAATACAAGGTTATATGCTAAGATGGAAAAGTGTGTATTTCATACTACTCAAGTTGACTTCTTAGGATACATTATTTTGAATAATGGTCTCAAAATAGATGCTAAGAAAGTCCAGACAATTAAAGATTGGAAGATTCCAAAAATAATAAGAGATGTGCAATATTTTTTGGAATTTACTAATTACTATTGAATCTTCATCAAGAACTTTTTTGAAGTTGCAATTTCACTTACGTGCTTAACTTTTAAGGACAAATTTGAGTGGAGTAAAGAAACAAAAGCATAGTTTGAGGCTTTGAAGATAACTTTTACTTCTATACTAATCTTATATCACGTCAATTTTTTCAAGGCATTTTTTATGGAAATAGAGGCCTTAGACTTTGCTTTGGAGGCAATATTGTCACAAATAGGAGAAGATAACAAATTCCACCTAATAGCTTTCCATTCCAAAAAAATTTTAGCAACAAAGATTAATTACAAAATCCATATTAAAGAACTTCTTGCAATTGTGGATTCTTTTCAAAAATAGTGTCAATATCTAGAAGGTGCTTCTAGTCCAATCACTATATATACGGAGTACAAAAACCTCAAGTATTTCATATCTGCACGTATGTTGAATTGTCGCTAAGCTCATTAGAGTATATCTTTATCAAGATTCAAATTTATTATCACCTATCGGCCAGGAAAACAACAAGGTTTATCCAATGCTCTTTCTAAACATTCTTATCTTATATCAAAAGAAGGAAATTCAGCTTTTGATTAATAAAGAACAATCTTCTTGAAGCCAAAGCAATTTCATCTTTGAGCAATGAAATCAACATTAATTATTGATTCTACTTTTGTCAAGAAAATCCAATCTAGTATGTCTTCAAATCCTCTTGTCCATGAGATTAAGAATAATTCATCTAAATCTCATGATACTTCCAAGTTTGAGTTCAAAAATGATTTGTTCTATTTCAAAGGATGCCTATATATTCCAGAAGGTGCAATATGAGTACATGCTTTGGAAGCTCATCACAAGTAGAATCTCTTTGTAAAAGGACATTTTGGATATAATAAGACTGTGGAGCTAATATCAAAAGAATTTTGGTGGCTTCAGATGTGGAAGGCTATTAAAAAATTTGTATAGTCGTGTGATGTTTGTTCAAGATCAAAAACTCCTTGTTACCAATCTTATGGACTTTTCTAACCATTACCTATACTAGAACAACCTTTGTTTTTTGTTTTTATGGATTTTATCATGGATCTTTCAAAGTCAAGTTCATATGACTCTATATTCATAATTGTAGATCATTTTACTAAGATGGTACATTTTGTACAATGTATAAAATCTATTACAGGTGAAGAAACGAATAAACTCTTCTTTGATAATATCCATTGCTATTATAGACTACCAAGAAATATTATATCAAATAAAGAAACACAATTTATATTAAGGTTTTAGAAGACTCTTTTTAAAATATTAAAGGTAGATATAAAATTATTCTCAGCTTTCTATCTTCAAATTGATGGACGAATAGAATAAATAAATCAAGTTTTGGAGCAATATTTGAGATGTATCATCAACTACCATAAAGATGATTAGACAATTCTTTTGCCATTGATAGAATTTGCTTATAATAATTTGATATATTCTTCTATTCAAAAAACTTCATTCTTTACAAATTACTGTTATCATCTACGACTTGATACTTTTGATTTTTTAAAAGCTGATAATTCTATGGTGAAAGATTTGGTAAATCGTAAATCAGAGCTACATGCAACAATGAAGGCACAACTAAAGAAAATTTAAGAACAACAAAAAATCAATGCAGATGTCTATTTCAAGGAACAACCTTAATTCCATGTGGGCAATAAAATATGATTACTTCATCATAATATTAAGACTATCCATCCTTGCGATAAGCTAGATTATTGTAGGCTTGGACAATTTTTTTATTTATGGACAAATTAATCCAATTGCTTATTGATTATGCCTATCAAATTCTATGTAGATCCATCTTATATTCCAAGTATCACTATTCAAGCCATACAAGACAGTGGATATACAAAGAAGAAGACAAATGCCATCACCTCCTATAGAAGTGGATAACAATAAAGAATTCAAGATCAAAGAGATTTTAGATTCAAAGTGGCATCAAAATCGATTGGAATATCTTATGCATTAGCGCGGATATAATATTAATGAATGCATATGAGAGCCATCCAGTAATCTAATAAATGCATCAACAAAAGTCAATATATTTCATCCATGACATCCATCAAAACTAAGATAAAGAGTCAAAAAAATCTTTGCTGTAATGCAAAACACATTCTATAGAGGTTTTATTCTATTTTGTATCATTATTTGCTATTTTCTTGAATTTGTTCATGCTAAAGAGATAGAGGATCAACAACTAGTGAATTTCACTCAAGAACCATTGTTTACTAACTTATCGGATAAGACATTATGACTATTACAACCTTCAATATGATAGAATAGAGATGAAGGCCCTCAAGAATGACATGTCCTTTGGATTGATAGTAAAATACAATGTGTTTGATATCACGATCTTAGAAGAGACTCCCGATGTTTGGTAATACTTTTAGAGGTAGAAACTATTTCTGATGGTGTTCGAAATGTTTTCTTTGAAGAAAGTTATGAAGGCCTCAACAATGATCAAATAACAGGATGGTCCTCTTGTCCTTATATGGGACACTATCGATGGCTGAAAGGACCTATCAACTACCTTTGAAGGGAACAAAGATCAAAGTACATGACAAGTATAATTCGACATGTCCTAGACTTCATCAACATGTAATTATCGCTCCTTGTGGAACTCGTCTCTAGAAGGGGGGATAATGTCACAGACATAAGATTTATTTTAGTAACTATCTAATTAATATAGATTAATAGAAATAAGTAAAATAAATTAATTTGATAATATTTTAAAAAGAAGCTTTTTAGAAGCTTCATAGATGCGGAATCGCCTTTATACATGTCTATAGGTGATTTGTAGGTTAGAAACTTGGTCAATAAGCTAGCCATGTGTCGTACATATTGATAGCTTGTGGAACAAGCTAGCCATGTGTCGCACATGTTGGTAGCTTGCGAAACAAGCCAAATACGTGGTGTATATGTAGAAAACTTATCTTACAAGTTTGACATGTGTCTTGCAAATTAGACACATATAGGAGATCCTATAGAATAGCGCTACATAGCTCTTAGATAGATAGTATAAATAGAGACAAGAATGAAGCCTTCTTCACTCTTGTCAATTCTTTTCTTGCTTCTAGTCTAGTTCAAGAGTGTCATGTATTTTCTAATCTTTGGCAATAGCCATTCCAATTTTTTCTTGAATATACATACTTCTTTATTTCTATCTTGTTGTTTTCTTTTGATATAATTTTTACTAACTAATGCATTTGTTTTAGTTTGTGTCCTTGACACAAGGTTGCAATATTGACTAGGAATATCTTGTTTCAATTGCTCTATTGGATCTTTCATTGGGATAATATATAATGCAAATGCCGCCCCTTTTTTTGCTGCCTACATAAATGCTTTAGCTTTAAGGAATGGAATAGCACCTTGTTTCTTCTTTTGATATTTGGATCTTGATAAAATCTTTCGCAAATTCCAATCAATATCAAAATTATGTAGCTCAAATGAAGGGAGTCCAATAACAATAGGATTTGTCAGACATTGAATAATGTTAAAAATAATTTGCAATATTTGATCTCCTAATATCACTTTTAATGGTTGGACTTCTTCAATAATATCTTCCGATGTAAGGTTTCATCTATCAATGACTTCAATGGGTGTAGGATGGGTCTTTTTTACAAGTTCTAGATTGTGCTTGGTTGTAAAATCCTTATCTATAAAGCATGTTGAGGCTCCAGTATCTAAAAAGATTTTAGCAAAAATCTCTTGTTTTAAGGTTCTTATATATACATGAAGTATAAAACAAGATGTTGGGTCCGAAGGTAAGAAGAGACATTTTTCTCCTGCTTTAGATTTGGAGGTGTCCAACCATAAGGTTCCTACTATGGTTGGACATCTTTGTTTTTTGATTTTTCCAATTTAGATATTATACCTCTTGCATTGAATTTTCTAGACTTGTTTAGATAGTTTGCTGCATTGTGATTGAATCTTTTACAATGTAGACATAGATTTTCTTGTCAATGTCTAATCTTTTCTTGTCTCTCTTGTCGTAATTTAAATAGGCAATTGTCACAAGTAATGGCTTGAGCTATGAGTTCTTCTAAGCTTTCAATTCTTGGCATTGTGATCAATAGATTCTTTACATTGTCCTTTAAGCCATAACAAAATCAAGTCATAAAAGCCTTATTATTTTAATCAAGATCACAAATAAGTTGTTAAAATTTTGGAGCATAGATCGTAGCTGAATGTTGTCCTTGTCATAGATTTTAAATCTTTCTTTCAACCACCTTCTCTCAATCACTGTCTCCAAATGTGGCAATAAATCTTTCCATAAAAGCCTTCAAATTATATAGGATTGGATAATTCTTTTCTAATAATAGAATAAATTAAAATCAAGCACTTCTTGATAAAAAGATGCCTATAAAAGTAACTTAGATAAATCCATCTGGATAACGAGAAAGATATAGTCATAAGTAAAGTCATACTTGTTGTACAAATCCTTAAAAATTGGATCTTGTTCCATCAAATTTATCAGCCATATTAGCTTTTGGCTCCTTTATGACAATCCTTGGAGCTTCTAGAGGGGTTATGTGCATAGCTTGTCTATCGCTTGTTTCCTTCAATCAAATAATCTCTTATTATAAATTATGAATCTCTCACTTAACTTATTTGAATACTTGCTCTATTTGTTATTTTTTTTCTGGATTGCAAAGGAATGCCATTTCTTCTCATATAATATCTAAAAGAACTCAAAGATCAACAAGAATTGCTACTCTATTTTTTGTTTACAAGGATGCACCACTATTAATATGATCTATTTTTATATTGACAAAGAAAAAATCAATAAGTTGTTAGTGTAGTATTTTCTATATTAAAAAAAATACTCCTAAATAACTAATTTAGAGGAGGGTAATCCACAACCTCTAAATATAATTATATATTTAAAAAAAGGGATAATCCATTCTTTTCAAAGAAAATCAACTGCAATAAGTAAGCACATTAGTCTAGAGGGGGATAATCTACACTCTTCTAAAATATAATAAAATCTTGAAGAGGGATAATCCACTTTCTATCAAGAGATCAAAGCTCTAATATGCTTATGTAAGCAGTCTTGTCAAATTATCAGGGATGCAAGATAGCGGTGTCGTACTGTAATTGCTTATAGTATGTAAAATCCACTCAAAATGCCTAATATTTTTATAGATTTAGATATGTGTTAGAATGGTTAGTAAAATAAATTAAAGGGATTGATAGAAGAAACTTTATTTTATTTTTACTTGTTTTGATTATGGTATTTAAAAATTATAAGATCTAAATGATTAGTATGAAGCCTTGAGAGAAGGTGGGAGCCTAAGGATGAAAATATAAGCTAGTAGGAGGCTAATTGAGAGGGATGAAATAAAGGCATGGTTGGATGAAGGCAAGGAATGAAAAACTTCATCCCTATTGGTCGAATACCATGCCCAATGGGCTTTGAGGAGGTTGCTTGCGACCTTAACAAGGATTTCGGCGACTTCAAGGAGGCCATTAGGAAATCGGAAGCTAGGGTTGTAAAGTTTAGGATTTTGGGTACAATTTGTGTACAAAAATTAGAGGATTTGGAGTTAGGATAAAGAAGTTATAGCCATTTGAAGTTAAGGTGTCAATTTGAGACATATTGTCACTCTTTTGAGGATTGGAGGAGTTGTATGAAAGCTTTTGGAGATCGAGAGGTGCGGCTAGAGAAGGGATTTTAAGTTCTACACTTGATTTGGAAGAATTTCTATAATAGGAGTTCTAAAAAAGGAGATATTGGGAGTCAAAGATAGCAGTTTGAATTCCAAGGCAGTAAGTAGGCCATTTTATTTATAGTGATGGGTTTTGCCATATCTTGAGTTTCTAGACGAATTTTTATCTAAAAATATCCGAAAAGGTGAATCTTTGTGCTAAAAAGCTATAAATCAAAGTTTCATAGCATTTGGACATTGGATTTGTGAGATATGAAGAATTTAGTACACAGGTGTTTGTAAACAAGGGTTTAAAGCTACTGCTAGGATTTTGGCGATATCTAAAGATTGGTATTGAATCGACGGTTGAAATTTGTGGTAATAGTTGTGAAAAATACATCAATACTTCATGTAAATTTGTAGTGGATTTAGACGGTTGGATTAAAATTTATGGGTTATTGAAGTTTGGGATAAATTCCCTTCCTACGGGGGAATGAGGGTTTAGAGTATTTTGTTATGTTTTGAGTATTTTTTTGAGGAAATTAGGCTTACGTATTGGATGTAATAGCCCTATGAAGAAATATTTTATATAAATTTGGGGGGTTTTTATTATACTTGAATCCTGCTTGAGTAATTAGTGATAGCCAAAAACCTAGCACTTTCTTGAGGCAGATTCTCTCTACCACAATAGCGGATTAGTAAAAAAACAAGGTGAAGATTTCAGAATTAAAATAATGTCAAGAAAAAAAAATTGGATGGACAAGAACAAGAACTAGAACTAGAACAAGAAGAAGAAGAGACTAGATTGATATCACGAACAAGGCAACAGTTTGGATTCCTCTAAGACTTGTGTTGGCAAGACTGAGGTGCTTCTCAGTCTTACCTCTTATTTATATTACAAGGCCTATGTCCTATTGGACCTTCTAAGAATATCTTAGAAAATTTTAGAAGCTTGAAGAAGATTTTAGAAGACTCTAAAAAGTTTATGGAAAATTTTGGAAGATTATAGAAGATTTTAAAGGATTCTTAAAGACTATAGAAGATTCTTAGAAGACTAAAGAAGATTTTAGAAGGTTCTAAAAGATTCTTGAAAGCTATGGAAGGATCTAAAAGACTACAAAAAGTTCTAAAAAGTGGTGACTTAAAATATATCCGTGACAATATGAGTATATCAGATTGCATGTTGTCTTGATACAGTCCATAAATATTGACCTTGAAGGCATTGAAATAATTGATTATCATATTTTACAACTTTGCTAATGGCTTCATTGAGCAATTGTGGATCTAAAAGTGACAATAATAAATCCTTCACATCATTTTTTAATCTCCAATAAAATTAGTTCATTAGGACTTCTTTATCCCAATTGATGTCATATGCTAATTGCTTAAAATTGGATGCATAGACTGATGTAAAGCGCACCCTTTGACACAATGCTTGGATCTTAGTTGTTGCCCAACAAGCCTTGTCATATTCTCCAAATGCTTTTATAAATGCTTCTATGAAAATTTCAAAATTACTCAAAATTAATGATTTTTTTTCAAACAAGAAAACAAACCATAATAATGCTTGCTCCATAAGCAAGGTGCCAACCAATCCAACTTGTGATTCTTCTATTAGATAAGTATCAAGTTGTAAGACTGTTATTAATTAAATTTGATTGACAAATCCCTATAACTTTGAATGCATATCATCATATTTCTCCAAAAGACTAACTCGAGGCTCCTTATATTGTTGAACAAGTAGATTTTCTTAGCGTAGCATAGGTAGTATTGCATCCTCAAGCATAGAAGTTGGAAGTGGGTGCAGTCTATGTTGTAGCACTCCAAATGTTGCATTGTTACAAAGTTTTGCAACAACCCCTTTAATCTCCACAGTTTTATTAGATAAAGTAATAAGAGTACTTATAATGGTATTTAACTTGGACTCGGAAGATTTGGTCATACTAATATCTTGAACTCCAACCATTCTAAGAAAAAAAAGAAATGAATCTATAAGAAGACAATATTAGTTTAGAAGAGGATAATCTGCAATTTCTAAAATGCTTTAAGACCTTCAAGGAGAGGTGCTTTAAGACCTTATAAGAGGGACAAAATTCCAATATTGTCATAAAAAAAATATCAATTTAAAGGAAGATAATCTATAATCTCTAAAGTGTTAGTATATCTTTGAGTAGAGGGATAATTCACTTTCTAATAAAAAAGATCCAACTCTGATATTGAAGATAAGGTCAATTTTGACAAACTGTTAGAGATACAAGAATACAAAGCAAGAAATTTGAACTAGGACAAGGTTTTAAGTAGAAACCAATAAGAACTTGAATTAACTAGATAAGTATATGAATAATATCAAGAAAGATGAGCTAGAATTTCAAAAAATATATTATTGAGACTAAAAAACTCTTCAGCCTTGATTCTCCTATATATCCTTGTCTAAGATGCTTTTTGAGTGGCTCTTATCAAACTAAGAAACTTCTTGAGTACCTTCTATCAATTGAAAAGCTTCTCAAAAAGCTTCTATTAATTAAGAAGTTTTTCAATTGACTTTTATTAATTTAGAAATCTCTAGAATATTCTAGAAGATTTTGAGAACCTTCAAAGTATATGTCCCTAATATTGTGCAAGTAGAGAATTCAATATTACAAAATTATTTAAGTTCCTCTCTTTCTGCTCAGCTTTTTCATTGCTTTACAATTCTTTTGTGTTTTGGCCTTCAAAAGCTTCAAGCAATCATCTTGTTGGATTCAAGAGCATTCACTTGTTTCTTAGATAAGACATTTACTAAGCTTTATAAAAATTTTCTAGTAAAAAAATCCAAACTTATTCATATGAAAATAATAGATGGATAATTTTTATCCTCTAGTAATATCACCTATGATGCAATGCCTATAAAAGTGTCATTTGAAGACCATAGCAACCAAATTATATTCAATGTTATTAGGACTCTTTCAAATCTTATTATTTGTAGACTTTTTTGGTTGAAAAAATATAATCTATCTATAGATTGGAAGTTATAAAGAATGACATTTTCAATAGAAATTTTTGCAAGAAAAATTTATAAAAAGTCATAAGCTGATAAGCCTTTATTTGATAAGAGCTTTTATAAGATCAGTCAGAGAAGATATTCCATTTGAATAAGAGCCTTTATAAGATCAGTCATAGAAGATACTCCATTTGTTATTTATGTGACTCCAATTAAACAAGATATGACTTCATTGATAATTATTTTAAAGTAATGTAATAAATTTTAAGATGTTTTTAAAAAAAATGATGATATATTTCTAGAGCACCAACTATAAGATTGTGCCATAGGTCTTAAAAAAAGAACACAACTACCTTTTGGTCTAATTTGTAATCTTTTTCAAAACAAGTTTTTGGCATTGAAAGATTATACTGATGAAAGCTTTGCAAAGAATTTCATCAAGTATTCAAAGTCTCCAATAAGTGTACCTATATTCTTTGTGAAGAAAAAAAATAGTTTTTTGTATATATATGTTGATTATTGGAGATTGAATAAGATAACAATGAAAAATCATTATCTACTACCATTAATTTTAAGACTTTTGGAACAACTCTGCTAAGCCAAGATCTATATTAAAATAGATCTTTGTAGAGCATATAGCTTGATACAAATTAAAGAGAGAGATGAATAAGAGATTGCATTTTGGACAAGATATAGATATTTTGAATATAATGTTATATCCTTTAGATTAATAAATACACTTGCTATCTTTCAGTATTTAATAAATGATATCTTTTGAAAACATGTAGATAAGTTCATGGTGATTTATCTTGATGATATCTTGATCTAGTCAAAAAATTTGGAAGAACATGAAGAGCATATAAAGTTGATATTACAAAAGCTACAAGATACAAGTTTGTATGTCAAGTTAGAAAAATGTGTATTTCATCAACCAAAGATGGAATTTTTGGAATACATCATATCTATTAAAGATTTGATGATGGATTCTAAGAAAGTAGAGGCGGTTATGTAGTGGGCCATTCCAAAGATTGTAAGAGATGTATAATACTTTCTTGAATTTGCCAATTTCTATTGGATCTTCATAAAAAATTACTCTCAAATTGATGTTTTTTTTACTCGATTGGCATAGAAAGATAAGTTGAAATATGAACCTCAAGCAGAAAAGACATTTCAAGATCTCAAGACAATATTCATTACAATTCCAATCTTAATGAATTTAGATTTTATAAAAGCATTTTATATGGAGATTGATGCTTTGGATTTTGTATTAAGAGCCATACTTTTACAAATGGATATAGACAATAAATTCTATCATGTTGTATTTTATTTTCAAAAAATTTCTACTGTTGAAATTAATTATAAAATATATAATAAGAAGCTTCTTGTTATTATAAATTCTTTTTAAGAATGGCATCATTTTGTTGAAAGAACAATGCATCTTGTGATTATATATACAAATCATAAAATCTAGAATATTTTATATCAGCTTAGATTCTTAATTGTTGTCAAGCTGTCATCGACATAGGATTTATTCCAATAATTATTTAGTTAGTATGGATAGAGAGAAATAAGTAGAATTAGATTAATTTGATAATATCTTATAGAGAAGCTTCTTAGAAGCTTTATAGATGCAGATTCATCTTTATACATATCTATAGGTGATTGGTAGGTGAAAAATTTGGCCAATAAGCTAGCCACATGTCGCACATGGTTGGTAGCTTATGCAATAAGCTAAGTACGTGGTGCACATGTAGGAAACTTGACTTGCAAGTTTAACATGTGTCTCAAATTGGACATGTGTTAGAGGTCTTATAAAATATCGCCACGTAGTTCTTATATAGATAGTATATATAGAGATAAGAGTGAAGCTTTCTTCATTCTTCTCAATTCTTTTCTTGCTTTTAATCTAGTTCAAGAGTCTTTTATATTTTCTAGTCTTTGATAATAGCCATTCCAATTTCTTCTTGAATATACATATTTTCTTATTTCTATTTTGCTATTTTTTTTTGACATAGGCTTTACTAATTTATGCATCTTTTTTAATTTGTATCCTTGATAGATTGACAAGAGTAAAAATATAATATTAAAACTTTATCTTTTCTTGATTAAGAGCAGATTATCCCTTTTTCTTAATAAGACATAAGTATATTAGAAGTTATAGATTATCCACTTTTAAACTGATATTATTGCTAGAATTTTTTTCTTTTATCCTTGAGTATTTTATTTTGTAATGAAAATAGATATTCTTTCCTTTTAATCATATTATCATGGCAGAGCTTGCTAAAATGAAGAACACAATGGCACAAATATAAGAGTAAATGAAAGAATTAATGCTCGCAATGCATCAATTCAATGTACCACCGTAAGGAGCAACAAGATTAATATGAAGTGAAGATATAGAGATGATTGGAGCTGCTTCAAGCCATACAACTTCACCTACAATGGAACACCATTCAAGTATTAAGGAACCAAAAATTAGTTTGTCAGAGGAGTTTGATGGCATAAGATCTAAATTTCAAGGATTCATCAATTAAGTACAATTGGTGATTGAACTTCAACCTCAAAGTTATCCAATTCAAGGATCATAAGTCAAGTTTATTAAAATATTACTTTTAGATTCTACTTTATTATGGTTTTCATCTTTTTTTGAACAATATAATCTAATATTGGATAATTTGGAAGAATTTTTAATAAAATTTTGATCTATGTATAGAGAGCATGATACAATTCATGTTGTAACTAATAAAATCTGCATCTAATGACAAAGCAATTGATCAGTGACATCATATGCTTCACAATTTTGACAACTAGCAATTGATACCAAGTAAAATAATGCTGCACTCATTAGTCAAATTTTTTATAGATTACAATATGAAGTAAAAAAAATTGATGCTCAATTTACCTGATCTTCAAAAATTGAGTCAAGCAATTGACCTTGCTATAAAGTGTGATAATCAATTTTTTGAATTTTAATCTAAGAATTGTACAAAGAAGCTCCAACATTATTATAATATAATGGCAACAATGACGTCTTCTCAATATGTATATTCAAAAATAGAAGCCATGCAAATTGATATGATATGTTTTAAATTTCTTATTGGATAAAAAAAGACTTGTCATTGTCAAAAATAATTGTGCTTATATTATAGAGAACCTAAGCATATTCTTTAACATTATTTAAAAGAAAAAAAAACTTTAAAATAAAAAGTATGGCTGTCAAAAAAGACAATATGTCAAAAAATAAATTTGTTTAGCTACAATAGAAATTGTGCAGTTGGAATCTTAAACAACTCCTAATAAAGGTCTTATTTTTTCTTTAGAATCCTTTCTTTATTTTATAATAAATGTGTATTTGGCACCTAAAAATCACAAATTCTATACCTTGTTAAATTCAAGAGCTTTAGCATGTTTTTTAGACAAAAAGTTTGTTAAAAGTCATAAAATACCTTTAATACAAAAAACCAAATCCATATATGTAAAAATTATAGATGGTTATTTATTGTCTTGTAGAAATATTACTTATGAAATCCTACCTATAAATATAATAATAGATAATTATAATAATTACGTAAACTTTAATATAATTAAATCTTCTTCTAATCTAATCATTTTAGGTTTATTATGGCTAAAAATATATAATCCTTGAATAGACTAGATTTCTCATAGATTTGATTTTTCTCAAATCATTAATAAGAGTCCTATTAATTAAGTAAAAAGCCATAAGTCTAGGATAATAAAACTCATACTTATAGGTGTAAAAAATTTATGAATGTAGCAAAAGAAGGATCATCTTTTGCTATTTATGCTACATCTATTTTTGATGCTGGAAAGACTTCAAGTGGTGTTCTAAGCCAATATCAAGATTATCAAGATATTTTTGAGAAGAAAAATATAGATATTCTTTTGCAACATCATCCATATGATTGCTCAATTAATTTCAAAGAGACAACTCAATCTTCATTTGGACCAATCTATAGTTTATTAGAAAATAAATTGGATGAATTTAAAAAGTATATTGATGAAAACTTGGCCAAGAATTTCATATGCTATTTGAAATTTCAAGTAGGAGCTCCTATCTTGTTTGTAAAAAAAAAGATAGATTACTACGGATGTATGTAGATTATCAAAGGCTCAACAAGATTACTATCAAGAATAGATACCCTCTACCTTCAATATTTGAATTTTTTGATTAATTGAATCAAATTAAGATCTATATAAAAATAGATCTATGAGAAGCATACAAATTGATATACATCAAAGAAGGAGATAAATAGAAGATTATATTTCAAAGAAGGTATGAGCGTTTTGAATATAATATCATGCCTTTTAGACTTACAAATACACCAACTACTTTTCAACATCTTATGAATGACGTTTTTTGTAAGTTTTTTAATGAATTTATTGTCTATTATTCAGACAATATTCTAATCTATTCTAAGAATATAAAAGAATATGAACTTTATATTTGTCATGTATTACAAAAATTTAGAGATGGAGGATTATATGCCAAGATAGAAAAGTGTGTATTTCACACTACTCAAGTTGACTTCTTAAGATATATGATTTTGAATGATGGTCTCAAGAAAGTCCAAGCAATTATGGATTGGAAGATTCTAAGAACTGTAAAAAATGTGTAATATTTTTTAGGATTTGCCAATTATTATCAAATCTTCATCAAGAACATTTTTTAAGTTGCAGCTCTATTTACACGCTTAACTTATGAGGACAAACTCGAATAGAATAAAGAAGCAAAAGTATTGTTTGAAGCCCTAAAGATAATTTTTATTTATGCACAAATTTTATATCATGTCAACTTTTTCAAAGCATTTTTTATGGAAATAGACGCATCAAACTTTGCTATGGATATAATATTATTACAAATGGAAGAAAATGACAAATTCCACCTAATAACTTTTCATTTTAAAAAATTTTGAGCAATAGAGATCAACTATAAAATCAATGATAAAGAACTTCTTACAATTATGGATTCTTTTCAAGAATGGTGTTATTATCTATAGGATGCTTTTAGTCAAATCATTGTATATATAAATCACAATAACCTCAAGTATTTTATATCAATATGCATGTTGAATTATCATCAAATTTATTGGAGCATCTCTTTGTCAAGATTTGAGTGCATTATCACTTATTGGCCAAAAAAATAATAAGATCTATCCAATGCCCTTTTTAGATATTTTTATCTTGTATTAAAAGAAAGAGATTCAACTTTTGACCAACAAAAAATAATCCTCTTGAAGCTAGAGTAATTTCATCTTTAAGCAATGAAATCAATATTGACTGTTGATTCAACTTTTATCAAGCAAGTCGAATCAAGTATGATTTCAGATCCTCTTGTTCATGAGATTAGGAATAATTCATTTAAGTCTTCCGATACTTTCAAGTTTGAATTCAAGAAAAATCTACTGTATTTAAAAGGATGTCTACATGTTCCAAAAAGTGAAACAGGACTATGTATTCTTGAAGCTCATCACAACTTCCTAGCAGTAGGATATTTTGGATATAACAAGACTTTGGAGCTAATATCAAGAGATTTTTGGTGGCCTCAAATGTGGAAGTCTATTAAAAAATTTGTACAGTCATGTAATATTTGTTCAAGATCAAAAATTCCTTGTCATCTACTTTACAGACTTTTCCAACCATTACTTATACCAAAACAACCTTAATCTTCTATTTCTATGGATTTTACCATAGATCTTTTAAATTCAAATTTATGACTTTATATTTGTGATTGTAGATTGTATCACCAAAATGGCATATTTTGTATTATATATAAAATCTATTAAAGGTAAAGAAATAGCTAAATTCTCTTTTAATAATATCTATTGCTATTATGGACTACTAAAAGATATTATATCAAGTAGAAGAATATAGTTTATATTCTTCTATTCAATAAATTCTATTTTTTACTAATTATAATTATTATCTATAACTTAATATTTTTAACTTTACAAAAGCTAATAATTATATGATAAAAGATTTGGAAAATCAATTCTCAAAGCTATATGCAACAATGAAGGCAGAATTAAAAGAAGCTCAAGAATGTCAAAAGATCAATGGAGATGTTTATTACAAGGAATAGTCTTAATTCCATGTGAACAATAAGATATAGTTATTTTATTATAATATCAAGACTATTCATCCTTATGACAAGCTGGATTATCATAAGCTTAAATCATTTTTAATTTATAAATAGATTGATCTAGTTGTTTATCAATTATGCCTACCAAAATCTACAAAGATCCACCCTATATTTCACATATCACTACTTAAGTCATACAAGACAATAGATATAAAAAGAAGAAGACAAATGCCATCACCTCCTATAGAAATAGACAACAATGAAGAATTTGAGATAGAAGAAGTCTTAGATTCAAGACAATATCAAAATCGGCTGGAATATCTTGTTCATTAGTGTGGATACAATATTAGCAAATATTGTTGTATTGTGATTTGGCTATCATGTAAAAATATTATACATGTAAATTTAATATACAATTTATTATATAGCTAAATGAGAGCCATATCAGTGGACTTTTATAAATTACTAAATGTGGTTAGGTTGTTAGTTTAGAAAGAATTTATTTAAAAGGGCTATTATTGAAATTTATACAATCTTATTTTCTTTTTGATAGTGATTTTGAAGTTGATTTTATATTGATAATAGCTTTTATATATCTTGAGTCACCTTTGTTAAATATTGGTGATCCTTGAAATTTTGCTTATTTCTTTTATTTAGAATTTAGAACACATATTATATAAATCTTATAAGAAAGGGGTTTATAGCATAAAAAAGAATAGTTAGGCCATTCATGTGGATGAATGGAGATGGATGATAGAAGTTCCTATTCCTATTGGCTAAAAATCATACCCAATGGACTTTAAGGTCGCTGTCCAAGGGCTTATTAGGAATTAGGGTTTTTTTTTTAGTGGGATTCAAACATTAGAGGGAAGAATTTGTAATTTTATATTTTTGGATATGATTTTGGTACAAATTTTGTATAATTTGGAATTTT
Organism: Physcomitrellopsis africana; assembly: GCA_036785485.1. Lineage (NCBI taxonomy): Eukaryota > Viridiplantae > Streptophyta > Bryopsida > Funariales > Funariaceae > Physcomitrellopsis > Physcomitrellopsis africana. The sequence goes on along the minus strand of JAWRVF010001846.1, from coordinate 12,713 downwards.
TATGAAGGAAATATAGGTGCTCAAAATTAAAGTGTTGAAATTGTTCCTACTATCATTCTTTTAGGCATAACTTGTATATATAGAAAGCAATAGAAAATTGACAATTAGAATCGGAAAGAATACTTTTTTGGCTATACTTTTTATATATAGCTTAATAAAATCCAAACTAAGATAAAGGAGATATTAGGAATTGAAGTTAATACTTGTAAGCTAAAGACAGTAATGTGACCCTATTTAACTAGTGGTTATGTTTTGAACTATATCTTAAATAATTTGATAAATTTTGGACTCAAAATTTTCAAAAGTGTATATATTTATGTTATAAGGCTATCTACAAAAATTTTGTGGCATTAAATTTTTGGATTTGTGAGATATGAGGAAAATAGTACTCAGGTATCTCTGAGCTAGGGTTTTAAGTACCTACTAAGGATTTTTAGATATCAAACTATTGGAAATGAATTTTTAGTTGATTCTTTTTTATAATAAATCTTAAGAATATTATCTATACTTTAAATTTTTTTAATAGAAATTAAATTGCTGAATCAAGAGTTATTGAATTCTAAAGTTTGAGAAGAAATAAATCTTTGCTTGTGAATAAGATTTTGAAGGATTTTTGTGGCAATTTAAGCCTTTTCGTACAAACCTACTAAAATACAAGAAGATTTATTCATATAAATTCTCTTTTATAATATTTTATATTATTATTTTTTTTTTTATATTTAAGACAAATCACTTATTGGAATCTTATCAATAAGTTTCAAGTAAAGTCTCCACAGCTAGGTACCTAGTGTATTTCCAGATAGAAGTTCATACCACACTACAATACACATGAGAGCCATGCAAGAATCTAGCAAATTCATTAGCAAAAGTGAATATATTTCATAAATGAAATCCGTCAAAATCAAAATTAAAAATTAAAAAAATCTTTGCTATAAAGATAAGTAAGTTTAATAGAGGTTTTATTCTATCTTATATTATTGTTTGTTATTTCTTTGAATTTGTTAGTACCATAGAAATAAAAAATCAACAATTAGCAAATTCAATTCAAGAATCAATATTTGTTAATTTATCAGATGAGAAATTATGACTATCATAACCTTCAAGACAATTGAATAGAAATGAAGATCCTCAAGAACAACATATTTTTCTACAAATTGATGGTAAGATATAATGTGTTTAGTATCACAACCTTGGAAGAGACTCCCGATGTTTGGTAATACTTTTAAAAGTAGGAACTACTCTTGATAGTATTTCAAATATTTTTTTTAAAAGACGTTATGAAGTCTTCAACAATGATCAAATAACAAGGTGGTTCTCTCACCCTAATATGGAATACTATCGATGGTTGAAAGGATCTATCAATTACCTTCAAAGAGAATAAAGATCAAAGTATATAGCAAATGTAATTTGGTACATTTTAGACTTCTTCAACATATAATCACCACTTCTCATGGAACTTATCTTTAAAAGGGGAGATAATGTCATGGATATAGGATTTATTCCAATAATTATCTAATTAATATGGATAGATAGAAATAAATAGAAGTAAGTTAATTTAATAACATCTTATAGAGAAGCTTTTTAGAAGCTTCATAAATACGGATTCACCTTTATATATATCTATAGGTGGTTGGTAGATGAAAAAATTGGCCAACAAGCTAGCGATATATTATATATGGTTGGTAGCTTATAGAACAAGCTAAGTATGTGGCATACATGTAGAAAACTTGTCTTGCAAGTTTGACATATGTCTTGCAAATTGGACATGTATTAGAGATCCTATAGAATGTCACCACATAGCTCTTAGGTGGATAATATATATAGACACAAAAGTGAAGCCTTCTTTACTCTTGTCAACTCTTTTCTTACTTCTAATCTAGTTCTAATCTAATTCAAGAGTCTTTTGTATTTTCTTGTCTTTAGCAATAGCCATTCTAATTTCTTTTTAAATATATATACTTCTTTATTTCTATTTTTTCACTTTCTTTTGACATAGATTTCATTAATTTGTGCATCTTTTTTAGTTTGTATCTTTAACACAAACTCAATAGAATATGTCATTATCTCGATTTAACTTTGTTATTACTTATTGATTTAGTAAGCAACAAAGGTTGTCCGATGCTTTATCAAAGAGATCATATCTTATATTAAAAGTAAAAAAAGTAGGATTTGATTAACAATATGCAATTTTATTAAAGTTGGAACAATTTCACTTTTGCGCCACTATTACATTAATATCTATTGATTTTAGTTTCTTCAATGAAGTGCATATTGCAATCACTAATAATGCTTTGGTCTTTCATATCAAATGTTATTGTATTACATGTTGTCTTGCTTGAGAGTGCATTGAGCCTCTAGCTGTTGACGGTGAAGTTGTGGCTTACAAATATACAAGAATCTTAATAAGTTTCACCTATATAAGAAGAATATGATTGAATTTCAATTCAAAAGTGCTTAAAGCTAATACAAAGTGCTTAAAAACACTCTTCTTGATAACTTCAACTATATACAAAATCCAATTGCCTTATTACTTTTATAATTAGGTAACTTAGATTTTTCTTTACAAGTCATTACTCTAATTAGTATGTTTTAGCAAGCTTTAACTCTTAATATGATTATCCAATTGATGTGAAATTTTCCATACAAATACCACTATAAGTCTTCTACATGCTTAAAAAATTTCAGCCCAATCCAACTTATGAATTGTGGAAAATCATCCAAAAAAACCACATTGATATCACTTGGCAAATAATTAGAAAGTTGATGTAGATGCTCTAGTAGTAATTTCTCCTTCTTCAATTATTAACTTCAGCTCAAAATTGATGTATAGCTTGACTTCCAAGTCTTCTAATATCATGCCAAATTTCACCTTGTTTCAATTAATATATTTTTAAATAAACCTTAATCAGTCCTAAACTGCCAATTTCTAGTATCTATTTGTACTAAAGATCAAACATCTCCCAACTACATCATTAAATTATGATAAATTTTTATATAGTCTTAGCACATTCAATCATCTACATATTGTCAAACTTTTATTTATAGATATTATACCAATTGCACAAAATAGTCGAGAGTGCTAGCTCTAATTTTATTGCATAAAATCCAAAACATCAATACAAACCTTGATTTTAGACAACAATTATAAAGTCCTTCCAAATCTTATGGAACAAGTCTTATGCCTCTGAAAGAAGCTTAAAACTACCTCTCAAATCCTAATCACTGATCTCTAAATGACTTAATATCTTATCCTTGGTAGCCATTTTTGTGGCTAGAGGTTTGATTTTGATCCTATATTGTAAACGATCAACCCCTAGGTATCAATCCAACCTATCTTAAGGATTTTTAAACTTAATCCTATCTTCAATTTAATCCTAGTATCAAATATATTAATTTTTTTTTTTTTTTTTTCCTACTTTTATCAGTTTATGGCTTTTTAAAAGCAATGAAAGAATTTCTATAAGCTAGAAGATAAAATTAATAACAAACTTTAATCTATTAGCTATTAAAATAAAAATAAAAATCTAAGTGGCTTTTATAAAATCTTTCTTAAGTATCTTGAATTTCTATTAAATCAAAATAATTGAATATTAAGTAAGAAATTATTCTTGATTATACTTTCACCACATAAATATGTTACAATACGACAGTATTACTTCAATAAAAATATTGACAAGTTCAAGCTTAAGAAAGACCTTTTATATTTTAAAGAATATTTATATATTCTAAAAGGACTAGTATGACAATGTGTTGTTTAATCTCACTATGACTTTTTAATTATGGATCACTTTGGATTTTATAAGACTTTAAAACTCATTTCCTAAGATTTTTGATGGCCTCAAATGTGGAAGGCTGTGAAGGACTTTGTACTCTTTTGTAACATCTATTCAAGGTCTAAGAATCCTTAACATCACCCTTATAGACTCTTATAGCCCTTGCTTATTCTAAAATGATCATGGTCTTCTATCTCAATGGATTTTATCGTGGATCTATTGCCATCCAATTTATTAGACAACATCCTTGTAGTGGTTGATTGACTTACAAAGATGGCTCATTTTATTCTTTATAAGAAGATTGTTTCTTGTAAAGAAATGGCAAGGCTCTTTTTTGATAATATATATTGATATCATTGCCTATCGATTGATATTATATCTAATTAAAGACCCCAATTCATATAAAAGTTTTGGAGATGCCTTTTTAAAATATTAAAGGCAGATATTTAATTTTCTTTGGCTTTCTATCCTCAAATTGATGGCAAAATAGAACAAGTTAACTAAATTTTGGAGCAATATTTATGATGCAGTATCAACTATCAACAAGATAATTGGATCTCGTATCTATTATTAATAAAATTTATATATAATAATATTATTTATGTCTCAATTTAACAAACACCATTCTATTCCAACTATAGATATCACTTGAAGCTTGATCTATAGAATATGCCAAAGAACAACAATCAAGAAGTTTAAAAATTTGTAAAGTATCTATCACAATATCAAACAACCTTGAAGCTTCAATTGCAAGCAGCTCAAGATTCTTATAAGGTTTTTATAGATAAATTTAAGAATCAATTATCTATTTTTTATATTGAAAATAAAATATGATTTTTTTGATGAAATATGAAGATTGAGCAACTATGCAATAAATTGGACTATTGAAGGTTAGAACCATTTTCTATCCAGAAGCAAATTAATGCAATAGCATATCATTTAGAACTACCATCTTCTATGAAGGTACATTCAATTTTCTATATCTCTTTTTTAGAATCTTATAGGAAGTTGCATATTTTGAAAAGAGTACAATAATTGCTACCTAGCATCAAAATTGAAGATAATAAAAAATACAAAGTTGAAAAGATATTTGATTCATGGTGAAGATGGGGCAAATTTGAATATCTTATTCATTGGTGCAGCTATGATATCAATGAGTACATATGAAAATTGGCCAAAAATCTTGCTAATATATCTCAAAAGATATAGGAATTTTATTGATTTTATCTTCACAAATCTAAACATATTTGATAATAATTTCTTAATAAAGATTAGATTTAAGAAATACCTTTAAGAAAGAAAAAATCAAATCAAAGCTTTCATTAATATACAATCATCTATTCTAAGATAGAATAGAATTATAGAAGCAAGTTAGTCACTATGTCAAACCTTCAAGTTTTGAGAGATTTAATAGAACAAGATTCTAAAGATTCACTTACTATATAAGCTTCAAATGAATTAATATAGTTTTCACAACCTTTAATTGAGTAAAGTGAGGATGATATATTTTAGTACCAAGTACGACCACAATTGGAGCCATTAGAAGCAACATCCAACTATACAAGTCTTGATTTCAATGCTCGAGCTTTAGTAATATTATTTGAATTTGGAAAGGTGAATCCTCTTAGTCTTAAGATCTTGTTTGGAAGATGTTTTGAAGGTCACAATGAAGATCAAATCCTTAGATGGGATGTTTCAACAATGAAGGTACTAGCTCAAGGCCATAGGTGATTTCTTTAAAGACTAGTAGAATCTATTGTCCAAAAATAGAAGATAAAATATATAATTTCATTAATACAATGTAATTTCAATTTTTTACATATGTAGGAGGATTTTTGATGATATGAGCTCCTCTTAGAATTTGTTGCTAGAAAAAGAGGTGATGTTAGGGATATATACTTTGGAAGTTCATAGAACCTTCTAAAATATTTTAAAAGCTTTGAAATTAGTAGAAGTTGCTTGAAAAGCTTCCTAGTTGGTAGAAGTAGCTTAAGAAGTTTCTTAATTAGTAGAAGGAGCTAGAGAAGCTTCTAAGTTGGTAGAAGGAGCTTGAAAAGCTTCCAAGTTGGTAGAAGCTACTCAAGAAGCTTTTTAGTTTGATAAAAGCCACTCAAGAAGCTTCCTAGTTATAGATATATATTGGAGTTGAAGGTAAAGAGTTCTTCAGTCTCAACAATACATCTTTTGGAATTTTAGCTCACCTTTCTTAATGTTGTTTGTGTATTCATCTAGATAATTCAAGTCCTTTTCGATTTTTTCTTGAAACTTCTTTCTAATTTAAGTTTCTTATTTTATATAATAATATCTATGACAAGATCTATTTGTTATTTATACATCATTAAGTCTTTATTGAAACAAATATTATATTAAAATTTTAGAATAATGTGAAAAAAACCAAAATATATTTAAAAAAAAAAAAATACTAAAGTGATACCAAAATATCAATCTTATAATTATATAATTGATATTTAAAAAGAAGATAATTAAAATTTGGACCAATTTATAATTTATAATAAAATAAACTTATTACTTTGAATATATATCTATATATATATATATATATATATATATATTTTTAAATAAATAGAAATAAAAATAGAAGTAAATAGAGATATATTAAAGTATATTAGCTACATATTGGCTACTTGTCTTTACAAGTTGGCTATATATTAGCTTGGCAAGTTTATCACATGATAGCCACTTGTCTTAGCAACTACATGGCTTTTTTAGTAATTAGTGTATATGAAGACAAACATAAGGCCAATACCTTTCTTATATTCTAATCTTGATTCAATACTCTCTAATTTATTTGTACTTAATAACAGCCATTTTAGTTCTTTTCCATCTTATATCTTTTTTTAAAATTTTTTTTTCTCTTTCAATAATATACAACTGTATTATTTTTTGAGCTTTGTCTAGATTCATATCCCTAACAAATATAGTAACAAATTTTTTGTTAAGAACTTTATCCAATATTAAAAATTATTTATAAGTGTATCAATTTTCTTTATAAGAAAAAAAGATATATCCTTATAAATGTATATAAATTATTATACACTCAATAAATAAACTATCAAGAATTATCATTCTTTATTTTTGATATTGAGATATTTTAATCAATTTAATAAAGCTATGATCTATATTAAGATAGATATATAAAAATATTATAATTTGATATATATTAAAAAATAAAATAAATAGAATATTATATTTTAAATTAAATATGGCCATTTTAAATATAATGTCATACCTTTTGAATGTATAAATATTCTTGTTGCTTTCAAGCATTTGATGAATGATATATTTTATAGATTTTTTGATAATTTTATTCTATATTATTTAGATGATATTTTTATCTATTTTAGGATTATAGATGTGCATAGAAACATGTTGAAAAGATAATATCTTTCTTGAGAAGATCCAGGGAAGTTTTCTAGATGCAAATTAGATATTTAGACTTTTATAGATATACCATGTGGCTTTTAAAACTTCTTTCACAAGTTTCCTACTTTTAGGAAGTTACATTAGAAGCAACCTATAACTTGCCAATTTAGCCAGAAGCCTTGCAATTCCAATAAAGCTTCCAAAAGGCCTTCTTTGTACCTAGTATGTATGGAGGTAAGACTAAGGCCATCCTCAATCTTGTTAATATCTTTTTTTTATTCTAGTCTTGATTCAAGACTCTTTAATTATTTTATATTTGGCAATAGTTATTTTAATTCTTTTTTATTATATAACTATTTTTTTTAATTACTTTCTCCCTTCTTTAGTGAACATGAATATATTATCTTTTAAGATTTTTCTAATTCATATCCTTGATAGTTGGTAGTTGATTTATAAAATTTATATTATAATTATCAAAAATATATTCTTAGAATTATATTAAAAATCATAAATATTATTATTTATAAAAAAATATATAAATTTTATTAATATTTATTGAAGATTTTAGATTATATTATTTTTAATAAGAAATTTAAAATAGATTTATAAAAAATTATATTATTATAGAATAATTAATTCTTTATATGGGATGTAATATTTTTTTATTGTTTTTAACTTGAAAAAATCTTCCAAAAGAATAATATTTATTTAATTAATCTTCTAATATAATTTATTAATAACAACAAAGCTTTTAGCAATTATTAAATTTAATTATTGTTTAATAGTATCAAGATGTAAGATGAGACCCAATAACTTATATAGCCATATAGAACAGCTTATTTTATATTGTTGCAAAGTCTAATAATTAATATAAAGGCTTTGAATTATCAACTAATTAGTTGTTTAAAAATTTATTAAGAATTTTTTAGGAATTTTTAGAACAATTTTTAAGACTTTGGTAAAAATAAGTTTTATCACCTTGGGAGCCATTATGAAGAATTGGAATAAGATTTGAAGGCCATATAGGATTCTTAGACTAATTGGATATTTTTGAATACCATGGTGAAGTCAAAATTATAAAAAAATGAGTTTTACTAATAGAAAATAAGAGGACCAGCAAGTAGTATAGTCCTTGTAGGAAGGAAGGTGCACAAATCCCATATGGATTGTGGCACCTTGGATATAGGTAGGAGGATAAGACTAAGGCCTTGTGGCCTCTCTAGGATACCCATATACACTACATGTGAGCCTTGGTGAGGTTCGAACTCATGATCTCTTAAATTATCTTTGAGGTAAAACTTTTCTACTTAATTTTTCTATTATTTATCTTATATTTTTGGATTATCATAACTTATTCACAATAATTTAGATTTATATATTTTTTATACCATTAAAAAGATAAGAAAAATTATGTATTCAAAAATATAATTTTTACTTTTTATTTTTATTTTTTACTAGGTAAAAATATAATAAACAAACTATGACATAGTTTTGAATTGTGTACTTGCTTGATATCCTATACTTCTATTGTTTTGTGGTTGTTATTCCTGTTGTACTTGTTATTTGCTCTTTAACCTCACACCACCAATTAGAAGTAACTTTTAAGTGAGGCCACCTTGTAACTTGGATTGAAGGGTGAAAATTTACCTTCATATTTTGATGTGTTTGCCATGAGGTGGTGCTTCTAATTGTGTGGGCGATAGTGGAGTGAGTTAATTGAGGTTGATTTCTTTTGTAGACTTTTTGAGTGAGCATTTCAACCCTATCTTTCATCACTGGTAAGTCTTCTATCTTTCTTCATTATTGTTGTAAACAAAGCTTTTATCATCTATAGTTAAAACAAAAAACAAAAAAAAAAAAAAAAATTATAGAGGGTGATTTTTTCTCAGATTTTTATCAATCAATTTTTTCAATTATTATTTGCATTTCAAATTTTGTGAGATTGTATATCTTAATGTTAGCTTTCTAAAAAGCTATCACACATTTGATTTGGATCAAGTTTGAATTTTTGGTAAATTTTTGAGTACAAGTGGGTCCACTAACTTGAATGGTTGCTCCCAAGAGTGATTTGCTCTCAGATTTTCAGCAATTAGTTTTTATGTATTTGTTCATTGATCTTGAAACTTTGTGAAGTTGTATATCCTATTGTTGTCTTTCTAAAAAACTATCACACATTTGATTTGGATCAAATTAAAACTTTTTATAAATTTTTTATTAGAAGATGTTTGATGGTCTTGAATGTTTGCCCTCAAGAGTGACTTGCTCTTGGATTATTATCAATCAGTTTTTATGTCTTTGTTATTTGATTTTAAGATTTTATTAAATTGTGTATCTTATTGTTAGCTTTCTAAAAAGATTTTGCAAGTTTGATTTGGATCGAAATTGAATTTGTGGTGAATTTTTGATTAGAAGAGGGTTCATCATTTTGGGAGTTTGCTCCCAAGAATGATTTACTCTCGGGTTTTCATCAATCAGTTTTATAATGTTTTTTTTTGTGACTTTGAATTTTAGTGAGATTGTTCATCTTATTGTTAGCTTTCTAAAGAATTATTACATATTTTATTTGGACCAAAATTTAATTTTTAATAAATTTTTTGATTAGAAGGGGGTTTATTGCCTTGGCTATTTTTTGTACTTCTTGTTCAAAAAGGCACTTTTTAGTGCCTACTATTTCCAATTGAGTTTGTTTTCAATAGAAACACTTAAAGAATAAGCTCAAAGTGGTGTAATTTTTGTTGATTTTTCATTAATATTTAAATTGTGGCAATTTTTGAAGTAGAGCTCATCATTAAAGGTTTCATCACTTCCCTCCTTGTAAGTTTCTTATTGAGGGCCCACCTCTAGTGGTTGAGGGATTTAATCACCTTCTCCACCCTTCATATCCCATCTTTTCACAAGGAATAAAGGATTGATTATTCAAATAATCAATCTTTTACTTTATCTTTATAAATCTTCTTGTTGGCGACCTTTTTTCTAATGGTAGAGGGATTTAATTACCCTCTCCACCCGCCATATTCCATCTCTTCATAGGTGTAGGATAGGAAAAGTTCTCCAATAGTAGATTAGACAAATTATTTCACTTACAATACAAAAAGAAGAAGAAGAAGAAAAGAGCAATAACTTAAGACACTATATTTCTAAGATAAGTCTTTAATTAAGTAATTTGGTTGAATTTTCATTTCACTAAACTAATACAAGTTGTGGATTGAAGAGTAAAGGACACAATATGAGAAGTGGCACTAAGAAGCTAGGTTTCAAGTAAGTTCTCTAGGTCTTGTCAATTTATTTTAATTCTTTTAAATTTAGCGGATACATATAAAAGTAAGGAATAGGAATTAGGAATTGGAGGATAGAATCTGAAAAGAAGATGCAAGAGAAGTAAGTCTTCAATCTCTCTTATAGACATGGATGTAGGGGATAGATAGAACCATTAACCTATTAGTTTTATATCCTAATCTTTATTGGAATGTTGAGGTGAACATTATGTCCATATTCATGTTAGATGCATCATTATATTAGATCTAAACAACCTAAATTAATTCTATCTACAAAAAATCTAAGATAATTCCTTAAAAATTCCACTCCAAAATTTAGAGGAATTGAAGTCCAATGGTTGGACAACCAAGATATACCTACAATGTTACAAGACATATTTATATTTAATTTATTGGAACTAAATCTTAACCAAGTAGTAGAAGAAGATAGAGTAGATTTAAAATCCTTTAATCTTATTAGAGAAATAAATGAAGAAAGAAAAGAGTCAAGACCTAATTTTCTTTCAATGGATCGTAATAAAGAAGCTTCTTCCAATCCTATATCCATAAATCCCTTGGTCTAGCAAAGAGCTTGTCCATTGTAATTCCAGAGGGATTACAAGCAGCTCCCATGCCTTACAATCTCCTAATCTTTAAAAGAACTAGGGATGATAATCCAATAGTACATGTGGAGAGATTTATCAAATTTCTCACAACATGTTTAATAACCAATCTTGGATATTATCTTGTGTGATTTTCAAGCATGTTAAAGAATGGAGCTTATAAATGGTATAGAAACCATTCCCTCTAAAGCTTTAAAAATTAGAACATGGTGATGAGAGCATTCCTAGAGAAGTTTAGACTAGAAGTGGAGCAAAATAATATCCTTACAATCCTTTCTTCTTTGAAATAAGGAAAAGGGGAGGAGATTAACAAATACATTTGGTGATTTAAATTAGTAGTCAATCAATTTATAAAAATCCTTTTTACAAACAACACTCTTACCCATTTTTTTATCTAAGGATTCAACACAAAGTTGTTGGATAGAAAATAGAATTATTTGTGGAAATTGTAGAAGAAACCACCCTATAAGCATATATACATAAATTGATAAGGTAGTTTAATTAAAAAATTTTAAGCAAATTATCATTAACTATCTCAAGATTATTTGAAGGAGGCAAGAAATCAAAATTTTGACAAAATTTTAAAATCTCCAAATCTATTTTATAACTATGATTGTCATTTTACTTATTCTTTCTATACTACCTAAAATAAACCTATAAAGAAGACTTCAAATGCAGAAAAAAATTATATGTATGAGATATACCTATTAGGGTCATCCAATTAATCACTTTTGAATGACAGAGTATAATGAACACTTAAATGCTCCAAAGTGACTCCATCACTTCATCTTCTTATGGCTTTGCAGTCCAGTACAACTTTTACAATACTATCTCCTATAATTCTTCTATTATATTCTCATGTCTTTCTCCAATCTCATAATAATATTAGACAATGTTGCATTGTTTTAACAGATTATATAGAATCGCTTCATATCCCAATCACTAGAAATAACTTTTTACTAAGAATCCATTTCAAAATTAATCATCTCTTGAATATTCTCTTTCACTGCTCAACTCTCACACCTTATTACATACAATTGGGAAAGCCTCTAATTGCATAATATAACAATTTGGTTCTAATTGTATACAATTCATCTTTTGCTTCCAATTGGCGCTACTATTACCTCATCTTTTTCTCTAATTTATCAATAATTGAAATTGGTATTGCAGATACCTATGGCCAACCAATATTGGCTATATCACCCTCCAATTTTGTCACTATAGCCTTCAAGGTTCCAATTTTTGCTCGTAATTTATCTATTTTAATTCTATATTAGTCATCAAATTTCATCTTTTTTTGTACTAGTAATGCTACCTTTTCTTATTCTTCTTTCAATTAACCCTTCACCTCCTCCAATTCCAAATCCCATGTCCTGCGATTCTATAATAATTCTTGCTTTTGACCTTTCAGGATTTGTTGAGTGTATTCTTTGTCTTTTGGCCAAGCTTCCTATTTGTCTGCTAATTTCCACTCCAATAGCAACTTGGATTCCACCTTTTCCTTGATAGTGCAATCTTGTTCTATAATTTTGCAACTTTTCTCTATTATCTCTTTCCTGCTTGCTTCTAATTGTTGCCTTAAATTATCCTCTAACTTATTCACCATAAGCTGTAATTGAGAAATCTATTCTAATATAACTTCCTTGAAATTCTCTCCTTCTAATATTCCAATATTCAAA
>JAWRVF010001845.1:0-38996 GCA_036785485.1 Physcomitrellopsis africana | reverse complement strand
ATGCTAGACTATTACAGAGGAGGTAGAAACTTGTTCTCTAATCCTTCCACCATTGGTTTGGTTTACAAACCTTACATCTTAAGAGCCTTGACTCTCATATTGTTGGCCATGTTGAGAGTGACCACCATGTGTGGAAATGAATCCTTGATTAGTATTTAAACTTGAGGGAGGATATTGATTTTGATAGTTATTACTATGATCATAAAATAGATTTGGAGGTTTTAAGGTATTATCAAAATTTTGATTTCTTGCCCTCCTCAAATGATCTTGAGGTTGTTGATGATAATTTGCTTGTGAAAAATTTAATGGAACTACCTTATTAATTTGCCTACATATGCTTGTAGGGTGGTTTCTTCCACAATTCTCACAAAAAATTTTAATTTCTATTTAACAACTATCAATTAGATGTCTTTTATCACAAAGATGATGTAATTCTTGTCTTGGTCTTGGTTGATTTTTAAAACCTTGATTACAATAATCATGGCTTTGTGGATGAAAACTAGATCCTACATTGTCTTGGTTTCTATGAGGGGGGATGTAAGATGGTTTCCATCTAAAATTATGTTGATAATTTTTTGGATTTGAATAAAATTGAATAGTGTGCCCTGATTGATTGCATTGAATATACCACACCCTGAAATGTGTCTATCAGATTCTATAGGACGTGGGACTTGGTTTTTTATATTTGACTCTTAATTAACAAGGTTATTTGTTCTTGCATGGTTTTTACCTATTATGTCAGCTTGTTCTGGAATCCTCTTTATCTTTGAAAGACTTCATTTTTAAATTCTTCCTTTCACCTATTTTTATTCTCTGAATATGTCAATTTTGGAAGGTTAGATGGTAATCTTACCTCTAACGGTGTAGGATAATGGTTTATAGATTGGAATTGATTTTTTATAATTCCATAAGGATGTTCTTGAGACTTATCCACATTTTGAGCATAGATTAGTATAAAGCTTGGAATTCTATGGTCTTCCTTCCTCCACATCATTTCTTGTTGTTTGTCAATGTCTTCAATCACCCATGCTATTCTTTTGGCATCCTCTAAGTTTTTTGGCCTTCTTTTGAGGATTTCTCTAATCATGCCTTCTTTATTGAATCCTTGAATAAAAAAATAGATAAGAGTGTTGTGCATGAGAAGGGTTCTTACAAATCAATTTACTATTAATTCAAATCGTCAAATGTATTTGTCAATCTCCTCTCCTTTTCCTTGTCTCAAGGAAGAAAGAGTTGTGAGGACATTATTTTGTCCCACTTCTGGTCTAAATTTTTCTATGAATGTTCTCATGAGCATGTCTCAATTTTTGAAGATTTGAAGGGGATGGTTTCTATATCATTCATAAGCTCCATTCTTTAACGTGCTTGAAAACCACACAAGATAATATCCACGATTGGTTATCAAACATGTTGTGAGAAGTTCCATGAATCTCTCCGCATGTGCTATTGGGTCGTTATTCCTAGTTCTTTTAAAGATTGGAAGATTGTAAGGCATGAGAGTTATTTATAATCCCTCAAGAATTATAATAGGCAAATCCCTTGGTTGGACCAAGGAATTGATAGGTATTTCTAAAGGATCTCTAATACCTAAAGTAGGGCCCTCAGAAGACATTAGAATTAATGGTTGTTCTAGTCCAAATTGATTTGAAAAAGAAGTACTTATCGGATCTAATAATCTACTAAAAGTGGAAGTCATTGGATTAAAAGATGGATTGGCACTATCTAGATTGATTTCAATGAAGTCGCTTGATGGACTAAGTGGATTAATTAAAATTCCACTAAATTCATGTTGATTGCTTTTTTATAGGATTTTTCTACTTCTTGAAGGATTTTCCCACTGTTAACATGGTTCACCTAGTGGTGGAGTTAAAATTGGATTTTGGGACCTAATAGCTTTGTGCATCTAATTTAACATGGCCTAAAAGGAATAAATGTTCTAAACATTAAATTTCATTGCTTCTCACCTTAGTGGTAGGTCACCTCGAAAGAGAAGGAAGGGCTGACCTTGTCCCATATCCGGTCACTTAGCCCTTCCCATTTGGCTAGGGGATTCACTACTTTTTAGTGTTGGAGGGCTTCAACTTTTCATCCCCTAGCTTCCTAAATTCATATTTGCTTAAAGATAGAAGAGGATCATCAAAAAGTTTGGAGCTAACTTTTTAATGTTGGACAAGGCCACACTTTGATTCCACCTCCCTATTCAATTTGTATATGAATTTAATTATTCTATATAATTTTTTTCTTCCACATTTTTGGATTTCTATAGGAAGGGATTAGTTAGGTTGTCTAGATCTAGTAGAATAATGCATCTAACGTGACTTTAAATATAATATTCACCTAGACTTATAATTTTGATATACCAATTTTTAAAATAATTAATTTAAAAAGTATTTTTGTTGTCCACCTACAATCCACTTAAAATACCTTCCAATAGGAAAAGATAATAAAACAAAAGCAAGTAAAGAGAGAATGATTACTTGAGTATCATCTCAAGCAATTTTTTTTTTAATTTTACTTACTATATAGTACAACCCTGTGTGGGAATCACCCTAATCAACAATAATGTAAAAAAAAAATTCATATTAGGATGGCAAGAAGCCCAAGCTCTCTCTTTTTTTTATTTCTTCACACAATAGTTGTTAAAGTATTATCCACTACAATAATTAATAATAAAGATTATATTAAAAAAAAAATTCTTTATAATCAATTTATACCACCTTAAAGAAGAACTCACCCTATTGCATCTCCAACCAACCTGACACTTGTTAATGAAGGCCAATAAATATTTAATGTTCCCCTATTTGATTCGAGCTAAACATTTTTATAAAGATTAGGATTTAAAATTAATGGATTAAGGGTTCTATCTATTCTCTATATCCATATCTACAAGAAAGATTGAAGACTTATCTCTCTCGTGTCTTCCTCCCAGATTCTACCCTTCAACTCCTAGCTCTTGCTCTTTGCTTTTACATGTATCCGCTAAACTTAAGACTCCCATTAATTTTTGTATAGATCAGGCATAACAAACATTTAAGATTTCTACAATAAATCAAGCTATATCTAACATTGCACCTTTTCCAATATTCAAATGGATTTATTCAAGTTGGATTCATAGATGTACTTTTATCTAAAAGTGTTCTTTCTTAATTTACACCTTTAATGAAAAAAGATTCACGACTTTTTTATGATTTGAATTCATTCTTCAAAGTGTTTATGGCCACATTTGGAGAAAATAATTGAGAGAAGGTAGTAGAGACCAAGCTCTTATCTTTGCGACAAGGATCACAATCAATCATAACATAGGCTGCAGAATTTCAAAATCTTGCTTGCAATGTGGAATAGAACAACAAGGCCCTTATCAATCAATTTCATTATGGTTTGAAGGATAATGTCAAAGACTTATTATTAATAATGCCAAAAGCAGATTCTTTACAATAATTTATTGCTCAAGCCATTGCATGTGATAGTTGTTTATTTGAAAGGCATTAAAAACATAGATTTGGTTGGAGGGGATTGAGTCAATTGATGATAATAACTCTTAAGTTTTCAAAAACTTATCTGACTAAGCCAGACCCAATGCAAATTGATGTAATATATTTTAAACCTCTTACCAAAAAAAAGAAGATTCGACATTGTTAAAAGGAATTGTGCTTGTATTATGGAGAAGCAAAGCACACTGCTCAATATTGTCCAAAGAAGCAACACAATTGTAAAATAAAGAGTATGGTTGCTAAAAAAGATAATATGTCAGAAAATAAGCTTCTCCAACTACAATAGGGATCATACAATTAGAACATGTGCAATACCTTATAAAGGTCCTATTCTCTCCTCTAATCTCTCACCTTGTTTTACAATAGATGTATTTTTAAGATCTAAAGATTACAAAGTCCTTATCTTATTAGATTCAAGAGCCTTAACTTGTTTCATGGATAAAGTCTTTATAAAAAAATAAAAAAATATCTCTAGTCAAGAAAACTAAATTTGTGCATGTAGAAGTCATAGATAGTTGTTCATTATCTTTTGGAGATATTATCGATGAGATTATTCCTTTAGATGTAGCAATTAAGGGATATGATAGCATAATAATATTTAATGTAATTAGATCTTCTTCCAATCCAATTATTTTAAGATTATCATAGTTAAAAAAATAAAATCTTCAAATAGATTGGATTTCCCATAATCTTAACTTTTCTTGTAGTTTAATCCAAAAATCTGCTAGTCAAATAGACATATATAATTCTAGTACATCCAAATCCTTACTAATATGTGCAAAAACTTTTATATATGGAATAATAAAAAAATATCAACTTTTATTATATATGCTACACCCATTTCAGATGTTAAAAAGACAACAAGTGGTATTCCTAGCCAATATCAAGATTTTCAAGATATTTTTGAAAAAAAAAATATACATATATATTCTTCCTAAACATTGACCTTATGATTATTCAGTTGATCTTCAAGATGGAGCTCAACCACCATTTGGACCAATCTATAATTTATCATAGAATGAATTGGTTGCATTGAAAGAATATATTGACGAGAACTTGGCTAAGAACTTTATATGCCATTCAAAGTCTCCAACAAGAGTTTCTATCTTATTTGTGAAGAAAAAAGACGGATCACTGCAAATGTGCATAGATTATCAAAGACTTAATGATATTACAATAAAAAAATAAGTATCTTTTATTTTTAATTTCAAGACTTCTTCATCAATTCAGTCAAGCAAAGATCTATACAAAAATAGATCTGCGAGGAGCATACAATTTGATCTACATTAAAGAAGGTAATAAATGAAAGATTTCATTTTGAACTAGATATGGGCATTTTGAATATAATGTTATGCCTTTTGGACTTATAAATGAATCAATTAATTTTCAACATCTTATGAATGATATTTTTTGAGAATTTCTTGATGATTTTGTTGTCTGTTATTTAGATGACATTTTAATCTACTCTAAGAATATAGAAGAAGATGAATTTTATATTTATCATGTGTTACAAAAACTTAAAGATACACAACTATATGCCAAGATAGAAAAGTGTGTATTTCACACTACTCAAGTTGATTTCTTAGGATATATCATTTCAAATGATGGTCTCAAGATGGATCCTAAGAAAATCCAAACTATCATAGATTAGAAGTTTTCAAACATAATAAAAAATGTGCAATATTTTTTGGGATTTGCCAATTGTTATCGAATCTTCATCAAGGATTTTTTTTCAAGTTATAACTTTGCATACATGCTTAATTTGTAAGGACAAATTTAAGTGGAACAAAGAAATAGAAGCATCATTTGAAGCTTTGAAGACAAATTTTATTTTTGCACCAATCTTATATTGCGTCAACTTTTCTAAGACATTTTTTATAGAAATAGATACATCAAATTTTACTTTGAAAGTGATATTGTCACAAATAAGAGTAGATGACAAATTCCATCCAATAGCTTTTCATTCTAGGAAATTTTTAATAGTAGAGATTAACTACAAAATCTATGATAAAGAATTTTTTGCAATTGTGGATTCTTTTCAAGAATGGCGTCATTATTTAGAAGGCACTTCTAATCCAATCACCATATATATAGATCACAAGAACCTCGAGTAATTTTATGTCAGCATGCGTTTGAATTGTCGTTAAGTTTGAGATATGTCTTTGTCAAGATTTAAGTTCATTATCACTTATCAATCAAAAAAATAATAAGATTTATTTGATACTCTTTCTAAACGTTCTTATCTTATACCAAAAGAAGGAGATTCAATCTTTGATCAACAAAGAACAATCTTCTTGAAATCAAAGTAATTTCATTTTTTAGTAATGAAATCAATATTGATTATTGATTCAACTTTTGTCAAACAAGTCTAGTCAAGTATATCTTTAGACCCTCTTATTTATGAGATTAAGAATAATTCATCTAAATCTCATGATGCTTCCAAGTTCAAATTCAAGAACAATCTATTCTATTTTAAAGAATGCATATATGTTCTAGAAGGTGAAGTACGACTACATGCTCTTAAAGCTCAATACAACTTCCTTGCAATAGGATATTTTAGATATAACAAGACTTTGGAATTAATATCAAGAGATTTTTGATAACCTCAAATGAAGAATATTGTTAAAGAGTTTGTACAGTTATGTAACATTTGTTCAAGATCAAAAACTCTTTGTCATTGGCTTTACGGACTTCTCCAACTATTACCTATATTAAAACAATCTTGGTCTTCTATTTCTATAGCTTTTGTCATGGATCTTCCAAATTCAAGTTCATATGATTCTATATTTGTGATTGTAGATTGTTTCACCAAGATGGTCCATTTTATATCGTATACAAAATCTATTATAGGTGAATAAATAGCTAAACTCTTCCTCCATAACATCTATCACTATCATGGATTACCAAAGGATATTATATCAAATAGAAGGATGCAATTTATATCAAGATTTTAGAGGATCCTTTTCAAAATATTGAAGGTGGATATAAAACTATTTTTAGCTTTCTACCTTCAAATTGATAGACAAATTAAACGGATAAATCAAGTTTTAGAGCAATATTTGAGATATAGCATCAACTATGATCAAGATGATTGGATAATTTTTTTATCTTTGGTAAAATTTACTTATAATAACTCGATATATTCGTCTATTCAACAAACTCTATTTTTTGCAAATTATGGTTATCATCCACAACTTGACACTTTTGACTTTTTAAAAGCTAATAATCCTATGGCAGAAGATTTAGTGAATCAATTGTCAAAACTACATGCAACAATGAAGGCACAATTAAAAAAAGCTCAAGAATGATAAAAGATCAATGCATATGTCTATTATAAGAAATAATCTCAATTCCACATGGACAATAAGATATGGCTACTTTGTCATAATATCAAGACTAATTGTCCTTGTGACAAGCTAGATTATCATAGGCTTAGACTATTTCTGATTTATGAACAGATTAATCTAATTGCCTTTCCATTATACCTATCAAAATCTGTGAAGATCCATCTTGTATTCCACGTGTCATTGCTTCAGCCATACAAGACAATGGATATACAAGAAAGAAGACAAATGCCACCAGCTCCTATAGTAATAGACAACAATGAAGAATTCGAGGTGGAAGAGATCTTAAATTTGAGACAACGTCAAAATTGGCACAAATATCTTGTATATTGGCGCGGATACGATATCAGTGAACATACATGGGAGCCATCTAGGAATCTAATAAATACATCAACAAAAGTCAATGTGTTTCATTGACGACATCCTTCAAAACCAAGATGAAGAGTTAAAAAAAAAAAACCTTTCAAAGATTAAAATATGTTACAAGCACAATTTGGCACATCTTAGACTTTCTCAACATGTAATCACCGCTCCTTGTGAAACTCGTCCCTAGAAGAGGAGATAATATCACTAACAAAAATTACTCCAATAATTATGTAATTAAAATAGATATATAGAAGTAGATAAAAATAAGTTAATTTGATAATATCTTATAGAGTAACTTCTTAGAAGCTTCATAGATGCAAATTCACCTTTATACATGTCTATAGGTGATTAATAGGCTAGAAACTTAGCCAACAAGTTAGCCAAGTATTGCACATGTTGGTAGCTTGTGGAACAAGCTAGCCACATGTTACACATGTTAGTAGCTTGTAAGACAAGCTAAATACATGGCGCACATGTAGGAAACTTGTCTTGCAAGTTTGACATATGTCTTGCAAATTGGACACGTAATAGAGGTCCTATAGAACGCCGCGATATAGTTCTTAAATAGATAGTATATATAGAGACAAGAATGAAGCCTTTTTCACTCTTGTCAACACCTTCCTTGTTTCTAGTCTTATTTCAAGAGTCTCTAGCCTTCTTGTCTTTGGCAATAGCCATTCTAATTGTAATATTATTCCATCTTCAAGTGATTTCAAATAATACAAAAGTGTATTTTGTTTTTTTTATGATTCATGTTCTTGTCCTTAATAGTAATTTAAAGCAATTGAAGGCATGACAAACATTTTATTAACTCAAACTACCAATGGTATTGATATTGATAATTCCTAGGGGCTCCAATAGCCATGAATTAACCACTTTATTACAAAATATATTTATTGCAAGTGCAAGCTAAGTATCATTGTTTGATTGAATATTGGTGCAATTTTTGAAGAATATATAAGTGCATACAAGTATGTAGATAGATGGATAGATAGATAACTTGGATTGGATTGGATTGGATTCATGCGGTTTGCTTACAAACTTTTTTAGAAAATAATTTTGTGATGTGGTTGTCAATTTAATATATTTTCTTTTTTTCTTATATATGGTATATTTTTGTGATCCATCATCAAATCCGAGCTTGTATGCAAGCAAACCATTCAAAAGAAGACAAAGAGAGAGGTTGATCCATAACAATTGAAGAGGCTTCACAAACAAACAAGTGGGTGTGTGGAACAACCAAGTAAGTGCATGATTTGATGGATTGGAACAATGGATGGGATTATGAATGAAAGTGTGATGGAGAAAACAAATGAGAGGGTGAATGGTGCGGGATTGCAGCACAAGATGGCGGCGAAGGCAAAGGGGGAGGGGGGAAAGGACACAAAAATAGCACAGAATAGAGAAACAAATAAGAAGAAAAGGAGGAAGAGAAAAAACAGGTGAAGTTCGGGCAGCGGGTGGGTCGAGGACAGGGACGACGGCGCAAAAGGAGAGGGCACAGTCGCTGCGATGAATTTCTGATGTAACCGTCGCCTAAGAGATTCGAACTCTTGCGGGGAAACCCCATGTACTTAGCAGGCACACGCCTTAACCACTCGGCCAAAGCGACTACGCACATGTTAAGCGACGGGCTCTCGCCGCGCGCGCCTCTTCCAACCAACCGGGCAGCTGCACAAAACCGGCGCCAAAAAGCAGAAGAAGAAGGGAACAAAATGCTCCTCGCGGAGTCAGTCGGTGCCCGTCAGAACGCTCTCCGTCCATCACCGCCCCCAGGAATGAGGGGACGGGACGTTCATCTAGCAGGCTGGCGTCCGGCCCCGCAAGGCGGCACTGGCACCAGCCGCGGCAATCGCGCTCAGGCCGGAGAGCCCTGTATCATCGTCCGGGTTGAAGGTCTTGTCTGTGTTGGAGAACACAGATCAGATGTACGCACTATAGAACAGATCCTGTTCAAGTATAGTCGTGGCAGCCTCACCCCACCCCCACCTCCATATACCCGCCTTCCCCTCCACCCGCAACCGCGATGGTGCAACTCCCCCCTCCCCCTCCCTTCCAACCAGCAACACCCCCCACCCCCTCCCCTTCTGCCGCACGCTTCCCTCGCCTCGCCCGTCACTCTCACTCTCACTCTCACTGCGTTGCCACTCCACCACTCGCCCACACTCCCTCGCGCCTCGACTCCTCTCCACCCAAGGCTCCACGGCCAACGCCCCACCCTTCGCCAACCCCTGCCCCATTTCACGCGCTACCTCCTCTTCGCAACATCCCCATCCTTCCCACGTGCAAACGAACAATCGCAACCACGCAATCTATACACCTCGAACCTTTCTGGCTCCACATTGCGCACCACCTCCTCTACTCCAACCCATCCGCACTTGCTCCGCTGCTGGCGTTGTGGGTGCCCTGGACTACACCTCGGCTCTTTGGTTGTTGTTTTTATGTGTTGGGAAAAAGATTTAATTAATTTACCAAAAAAATTGCTTTCTGTTATGCTGTGTTTTCAGCTTTTCGGATCTTGGACATTAATCGTAAGTAGTTAAGCTTCGGCATGTTCTTTCTTTGAGGCGAAGAATACGAGTCGAGAATGAGGTTTTTCCTTTGTTTAGAGATTGAGCAAGTCTGAGCTGAATTGAGGAGTTTGTGCCCGATAGTAGTTTTTCCACTGTCTCGTTTAGTCTCACAATATGCAAATTCTCCTCATTCGCTCTTTTTTTGTTGTCGTACAACTTCGAATTACAATTGTATGACGTTTTGGAAATCTGATAGTTTTTTTCGGTATAGATGTGAGTTTCACTACAGTTGAAGTTTTGATCATTGACATCTTGTTGTTGCTGGAATTGTAATTTGCGGTATATCAGTGGGGGACATCGTCCCACTTAGGATTTGCAATGCCGTCGGTTTCGCAGCAATGTTTTTGACTTCCTCTTTTTGTGTTTTTTCTGACGAAGACGAACCCGATGGTTCAATTTTTAGTTGAGATGCATTGTGCTTGATTCGGCTTTGGGTGTGGTGGCTATGTATTTTTTCTATATTTAGGAACATGTAGTTTTGACTTGGATTTCACTAGGTCTTTGCAAAGTTGATCAGCATTCTGAAGTCGATGTTGAGTTATACAGGGCAAATTTTCTCCGGGACTTGTCTCCTGAAACTATTTGTTGAGTTGTTTCAACCTCGAGATCACCTCTTATGTTATTTTCTATATTCTTTTCCTTGGGTTGGCTTTGTGAATGTATATTCCGAGGAAAGGTCGACCTTGGTGGATTTCAATTTGCATGCACATGAAGCGGTGCGAGTGAGAGCCGTGACAACGTTCAGCATGTGTACTCCTGCCAAAGCATCTGAATGAAATAGCTGCTTCGAGATGGTATAGAAAAGGGTATTGTCTGTTCGTATGGTGAAGTTTTTGACTGCAGGTCATGACTCATCGAACAGGTTTAAAACTAGGAATAGTTCTGTATAGTACCATGGGCATATTTACGCCTTGGTTGGGATTATTGGCATCAAGTCATTTAGACGATGTACCAGTGTGTACGATCACTTTTCATGCCGGAGTCTTCGCACAATTGTACTGCAGAGTTCGTGCGCCAGAATCATTTTTCAGTTTTTATACCGACTTGTTGTAATGGACGTGAGAAATGTGTACGTTGCATTAACAGTATGGCGGAGTGGCCCATGCATATGTTCCAACAACATTTGCAAACAAGATTTGCGAATCGGAGTTGAAGAGTAAGTGACAATAGTACAGCATTTATGTATTGGTTCATGTTCCACACATCCGGGCTTTATAGCCCCACAATGCTGGTTTGTCTTGTGTGTGATTATGAATTCCAAGACAAACTAGCTCTGGTTATCATATCACTGAGATCAAGTAGCTAATCAATTGTGTTCCCACTGTTCAACTGATGTTGATGAAGTCTACAGATAATTTGCAAAACCTTTCAGCAATGAAAACTCAACCCATTAACCATTCTAGGCCAGGACAGTTCAATCCATGACCTTGGTGGTTCGGCTCATTATCCGTAAACGTCTCACACCCGAGCGTGGAATCTTTAAGTCTGCATGATAATAAGCTGAGACGAAATTTAATGGTGCCCTTTGAACACCTTTCGAACTCTTGAAATATACATTTTTGCTTGAGATTTTTACTCGCATTAAACTATTACATATCCTGCCTATTATCGTGTTTATAGCAGCCCACTTCTGTATGCACTCTTCTAAATTCAACATCAGTATACTCTTCTGTGGACCTGTAATAGAAAATTAGCATCGATGTGAAGAGTCTGGGGCTACAACCCTCCTGGGGAACACGTCTAGAAGTACTCAAGATTCTTGTCATTTTCCTTTTTGTAGGGGGCAACTGCAAAGAACTCGGAGATGATTTCTAAAGGAAGACCCTTGGTTTCTGGAACTTTCAGAAATACAAAGATCCAAGCAGCTACGGTGGCAACGGCAAGAAGACTGAACACTCCCGCGAGGCCTATTTGCTTACTGACAAGAGGGAAAGAGTATGTTACAAGGATGTTGCTGCACCACATGGCAGCAGCGCAGATGCCGATGCAAACGCCACGAACGCTTGTTGGAAAAACTTCAGAGCACAGGATGTTGGGAACAGGACCAAATCCTGAGATCAAGACAGGTTGTACATGTCAGCATTTTCTGAGGCAGAGTTTCGTGAAAAACCGGCTTCAAATCATTAAAAATGATGCAAATGTGCAGACGAATGGTGAGTTCTTGAAAACTCGCCAGATAAAATACTGAGCCAGTCATAGACTAGGAAACGTAACTTAGAAAAGGGAAACAGGAGTAGCCTACGTTACCTGCAACGAAGGAGCAGATGAAGATGGTGACGAATATAAACGAAATAGCTGAAGCCATTAGGCCTGTGGGGAGGAACAGATTAGCTAGTACAAGTGCTACAAGAGAGATGATTAGAATTGGAATCGTTGCCAACAGCAATTGCCTGCGAACACACAAGCCACGCAAATTCGAAATTATTAAATATTATAAACTGTTTACTCGGAAATTATTGGTTACAAAATAAATCACCATAATATCCATACCAAACCAGGTCATGATTTCTACAGATGAAGCAATCTAGCATAAAAGAAAACGGATATACTGTTGACGAAAGTATACAAATGGATTATTCACATTTTCAGTTCCCTCTCGACTTAGAGTTCATAACTGAAATTTGGGACAGGAGCACACGTCAAATTTGCCAAGCAAAAACAACGTTACACACCTGCGGCCTGATGAATCCACATGCCGCATTGCTATCAAAATGCAGGGCAGCATGAGTAAGCATGTGACGCCACTTGCCAAAATAGAAGCCGATTCACCTTCAATTCCAACTTTTGCAAGCAAGGCTCCAGTTCCCAGCTCCATCAGAATTTGAGGAGTGAAATATAGGACAGCACTGATGCCACTAAGCTGCATTTGCAAGAAATAAATAAATAAATAAATAAATAAAGCTTGTTACAAATCTGTATGAAACAGGAGAGACTGTCACAATGATTGGCTCAAAATTCCTTATGCGTTTGATGTATGAATTATACAAGTAGCTAATAAAAGGCTTCAGGATCAAAGATTTGAAACGATCGGGAAACGCACCTGCTGCAATATTTGAAGGCCTACTCCAACAATAAGTGCACGACGAACGCCGGCTTGCTTCAAGTATGAACGTGAACTTCCGTGCTTGGCAATTTCAGCAGGATTGAGCATGGCAGGTCCCACTGGATGCTCTTTGAGCAGCTCAGGGTCAAGGGCCGTTTTTGCCACTAGGACAGCAGCCTGAAACATATACAACAACTATCAGTACTACTGCTACTTAGATCCCTAGGGATAAACTTCAGTTGTGGTTCTAATGATGAAGTTCATTTGAGGAAAATAAGACCCCTATCTGTGTTCTTGGTCGACCAGTTCGGATTTGGAGACTCATACTTGACAAGTGAAGGACTCAAAAATAAAGTAAGGATAACTGAAGATTCATCAATTCAATCAACATGAGAAAATAGGTGCAAAAGGTTGGCAGAAGGGATTTACCGGAAATGATTCACAATCACCGCCTATCCCATACCCAGACATCGCATGCGTAGTTATATTGGACAAATCACCAGCCTCACTTTTCAAAAACACCCTCCTCAGTGCACCATCTTCGCCATCCCTCTGCCATGCTAGCTGCCAACCTCCTCCTACACCTACAGTTCCTAGAGCATCTGCAATTGTACCGTCGTATGTGCTTCTTGTTGAGCTTTGCCTCGATATTGTAGGAGCAAAGAAACCGTAAGCTAGCCTGCAGAGAGATTTAAACAAAACTATCAACACCAGGTGGAAGAAGAAATCAACCGATAATCTAGTCACTATTGGAAGCAAAGTACATGTTGTTGGAAAACGGACTAATTACACATACCGGCTTCGTGGAGTAAGGTTGCCATATCTGCCACTTCCATAGGCACTGCCGCCAATAAGAGGAAGCTGCAATTGGTCATCATTATCCCGGCTCTCCACCATACCCATGTCAGTTTCAGAGTAATAGCCCTGCGCTCCATACCTCGGCGTCCTAGGAGCTTCTTCATCCCACCGCTGATCGTGTTTATATTCATCGTCATACACCTCACGTGAGGTCATATAATCATCGTTATTCATCTGGAAATTCCCCAACAATGCAACTGTTGTATCTAGCTTTGGAAGCACGCTCTGGAAATCATGACTGCCGGTCCGCGCTAGTCCGCCATGACCCCAGTCATCGACAATGGGAGTAGCCACCCAACTAACACCTTCGTCAGCAGCGAATAGCTTTATCAAGTTGTCTTCCATATAATGCTCATATTCGTCTCCCCCAGCTGGTTTGATAAGCCATTCCTCGAGGCGGGATTCGGCGACAACTCCTAGACCCTCGACCAGCAATGCGAGCTCGGCTGCACAAAGACAAGAACAACGTTTGGTCAAAACATGTGCATGTGTTGCGTTTTACCATTACAGTTGCGAAATGATTCGTAAAACTTCACAAGATGGGGGAACGCTTAGCAGACCTGACACGTCCTCTTGATTACGGAGATTTTGCAGCACCACCTTTGCTTCGTACATACGGCCCTTGCTTACGAGCCACCGAGGAGACTCCGACAGAACAAAGAGACAGAACAAAAAGAAGAATAAAGAGGGTACGCCCAAAGCGCCCAGCATGATCCTCCAATTGGGATTGACTTGCAGTGACAAGTAAAAGTTCATTGCATACGCTAAGAAAAGCCCTAAGGATCCCAGGAGCTGGGGAAGCGTTCCAAGTCGCCCACGCATTTCGGCTGGTGCAGACTCTGATATCAAAATTGGTGAAATTGTTGATGCCAATCCAACGGCCAACCCCACTATGACCCGGCTCAGGATCAGAACATGCACGTTTGGAGACCACAGCATAATCGATGCTGCTATAGAATACAACACACTGGATATACATAGGATGAATCTCCGACCTAACCAGTCTGCAGCTGGACCGGCCAAGCTTACACTGACTACTGCGCCAAAGAGTGTAGAGGCCACCACCAAACCCTCCAGTACAGGAGTTGCTTCTAAATGAAACTCGGGCTTGAGGAAAAGAAGAGCTCCTGCATATGCACAACAATTTCTACATGATCACATAAACCAAAACATCAACAATCACGAAAATGGAGGTAGTGAACCGCATCACATATTCCGCGTATTTAGCATATTTTAAAAGGAAGGATTCTTACCAGCTATGGCGCCACCATCCCAGCCTTGAAGAAAATTTCCTATGGCAGCAACAGCTGCAGCGCCGGTTGCTCCTTTTACATTAAACCTCATGTTTCTTGCTGTGTTGATAGTATTGACAATATACACACCTTCAAATTATAACAATCTCGTCAGCACAGGTGGGAATAGGGCACAAGCCGATATTTTGTGTCTTTTATCCTGGATTTGGTGCAAAAGGACTTCGCTACGTTGCATAATCACTATGAATGAGAGTAATCCGCTAGGAGAGTGATCTATCTATGTTGTAGAGCTAAGTATGAATCTGTGGCCATTTCAGGAACCACGAGTCTCTTCAATCTCGAACATTTCTATACTATCTCAATATAGGCCATAGCATCACAGCCACGGATGCAATGTAATGTGCAGTTTCGTACTGAGTAAGAACATGGAATGGTTCAAGAATATGCCTCCCACTGAAATTACTCGAATACATGAATTACAACAAGAACCGAAATGCGTTTAGGCAAGCCCACATGCTGCAGTAGCAGCAGGCATCTATCAGAACAAAATTATAGAGGCTCTGGTGTGCGTGACACAGAAATAGACAATCACCTGATTCAGCACCGCAAGACGATTGGTTCCACCTCTTCAAGTTGCATGAGTTGTAAATCTAGATCTAGTAGAAGAAGTGTGACGATGAAAGGATGGAGAAAATGGGTTCAATAGTGTATTGACGCGAGCATTCTATCCATAGCCAGGGGGAAAGGACAGGTGATGAAAGCGATCACCGAGAAGGCCAACCGCGAAGACTATGTACAGTATCCGCACAAGTGTATGAAAGTCCACACAAACAGACGGAACGAGGATATGAGCAGGTACAACTGCACCTCTTGCGCGCCCGTCGACATTAAGGTTGTATCACATCTCTACCTAAATCAGAGCAATACACACAACCTCCAAGCCTACACCTAAAGTTTATTACGCCCAATCAAATGACGAGTCGAAACCAAGGCAGAACGTCGTGAGGGATCTTAACAAACCACCTCCATAAGCAGCAAGCACACGCTCCAATCTCTCTCTCGCTCTCGCTCGATCTGAAACCCACCCGTATTCAACAAAACCAGGCGAAGTCTACGGGACTGCTCTAAAAAAGCATCCCCCTTGCTCGGGAGTCCCGTGCATCCACCCCAGCCGATGCTAAAAAAACCGCTACAGTCAACTTGTCCACCCTACCCTCACACCACCAAAAAAAATCCCAGTTCTACACTCATTCCTCGATGCCCGATGCAACTGCCGGAACCTACACTGAATCAGGCCCACCCACCACCAACACCTCTGGATCGAACTCCCGCAAGCCTGGATCGACGCCCAAACTCATCGAACGAGCTCATAGCACCCGCAGCACCACCACCACCACCACCACTTCAGGCAGCAGCTCACCGATCGACCTCCTCGCTTGCAGCCAAATGCGATCTCCACGCTGCCGGTACAAGATCAGGGCTCGGAGACGGAATTGGACGTTCGAGAGGGAGAGAGAAGTGCATCTCTTGGACCGGAGTCTGTCTTGTAATGTCGTGGGCCGCAGGGGAGGTGGGCGCGGGTTGCTCTTTCCAGGGAGCGAGACCAGGCACACGTGGCAAGCACCGCCAGTCCCAGCTGTTCCCGCATCGCTCCAACTTCACCCTCTCCGGGAGGTGGGACTTTTCTACTGCGTATTCGAATCCCACCCAGACTCCCCATTTCTTTTGCTTATTTTAACGCTGCAGAGATCGTCCTCCCCCGACATGTGTCTCGCTTTTCTGCATGTGCTTTCACCGTGACCCGTCCACCCCGAATCCCCCTTCACATCACCATCTGGATCAATACTCCCCAGATCTGATGAGTAGCTTCACGTAGCTGCGCCGATGAATACTGTCACTTCAAAACAAGTTCGTCGCTAGTCTCGCACAGTTTTTACGATGCTCCTCCCTCTGTGCGGGATCATTTTCCGACGACTGCACTCGTAACTTCGACGCGTGGTGCGTATCGACATGATTCTGCACGACGACTGCAGTTCTCGTACATGTTTCGAGGTGCTCGCGACGAGCAGGATTTGATGCATATCATGAAGGTGTTGTTGTCGATCCGGCGAGACGAGCGACCCCTTCAACGCATCATCGCAACGGCGAGACTATGTCTGGATGGGGCTAAAGCAGGCGAACCTAGATCGAGGCTAGTGGATAGAACTGGATCAGAGAAATTTTAGAAGGTGGGAGCTGCTCGCAGGATTCGACTTGTGTCTACGAAGTCGTGCTTTTGGCGAACGCCAAACCGGTGGACCTCTTCGCACATTCCCGTGTCTAAATATGGCACCTTGGTCTCTTGGGGCTCATTACTTTTTCTTCACTGTCCCATCGAAACACTCCGATAAGCAATATTAGTAATGTTGTTGCTTTATAAGTGTCCCTGAATGGGCCTTCGGCGAGCGTTTTGAGACGAACAGGCCCTCTAATTCTTCTTATCGTTTGAGCTGTTGCTTCTCATCTCTTTACTTTAAACGAGGTTGTTTCTATCCTCTCCATTTAGTTTAATATTCTACTTTTTCTTTCCTCTTTCATTTTCAAATTTTCTATTACAAATTTGACTTGGGATTTTGGATGTTTTTCTCTACTAAATAAATTGTGAAATTTATATCTTTAAACCAAGACCATGTGGTCAAACTATATGCCAGGTTGGATTTAGGTCTAGTCAATAAGTTGTTGCATTTGGAAGATTGGTCTTGGTACCTCCTGGTACATCCTATAGTTTTGACTAAGTATTTGTTTAAATTTCACATGTTGATGTTGATAATTTTTTATAACTTAGTATTTTGTGAAAGTCAATTCTATATGTATGTATGTGTATGTATATATATATATATATATATATATATAGAATTTTTTTCTCCATTTGATATTCAAGATTTATGAAATGGTAGATACATTTGAAAATATAATTTTAATTTAAAAAAACGTCTACAATTGGATATAATTTTTATTTTTTTTATTGCTAATTATGCAAAAAAAATATATTAATTCTTTAAAAAATTTAAGGTATTTTATATATTTGTATACATTTAGACATAAAAGATACTAGCAGTACCAAATTGATATGATGGAATGAAAAAACTGTACTTTCAATTATAGGTTCATACTATACTTTAACAACAAGTTATGAAATCTTAATTTCAAATATTGATTGTAGAAATCTTAAAAAGTGTATGTATTCTTTTTTATGTAAGTGTGATTGAAAAGGTAATGGTAACCTTACATATACCTGATTTGGTTGTTGTCATTTTACAAAAAAAATCGTTTTTTGTGACTACTTCTAACTAAGATCATAAACATTATTTATTAGTATATAATAAGCAAATCAAAATTGTAAAGTTTTTACAATGTGGTATTGTTGAATAATAATATTTTATATTATAATATAACATTATTATTATATCAAATTGAAATCATTATGTTAATTTTAATAGTTTTTGTATTATATTAAATAGTACATATTAATATTTTTTTAAATAGCTTATAAATATTATTTTTAATACAATATAAATACTTGGTTTTTATAATAGATTAGACATGGTTTCTTTTGATTTTTCATATCAAAATACTAGTATAATTTAAACTGGTTTATACTAAAAACTATTTGGTGTAAATTACAATATGCAATTAAAACTACAAATATAGTTTTATCAAAAATTATATGTTATATTTAGGACATGTATATTTTATTACTCTCTTGGCTATTTTCATACCCTCCAAAGTTGCTCATTTGTTGGTTAAGAGAAGATGAGTGGACGACAAAAGAACTAATAATGACAAAATATTTTACATTCTTAAACAAACCATTAACGAAAAGAAACTCTAAGGGGTACTAAAATAACTAAAAAAGATATTAAAATATCTCTATCCTATATTTGATAGAATCATATTTATTTTTGTATTAAATTTATTATATTTGACACTAAAAAATTGAACTATATACTTTTATTTCTTAGCTTACATAATCAACTAACTCAAGTACTTATTTTAAATAATCCTATATATATATATATATATATATATATATACATATAAAAACAAACTTGATACTTTTACTTGTTATAATATATCTTTCATAGATCTTTCAATTTAAAAATGGAGAATATCATCATAAATACGAACTTGTTTTGTCATTTACTGAACTTTTAATTCTCAAATTTTAAGGAGTTGACATTTGTGCCACATTTCCTGCAAATGACGAGGAAGGGGCACGTAAGCGAGTTGTCGAACCCATGACCGAGGGCTTCACGAGGGACCCATGCCCACAGACGCGAGACGCGATGCAATGCAATGCGGGGAGCATTCACATGTTCTCGCAGCCTGCCGTCGACAGATCTGTTGCGGCGTTCGGCAAGATCTCAAAACACGATTTCGAGGTGAAGAAGCCGCCTCCACGCAGCAGCAACTTGCAGCATCAGAATCTACAGTCTTTCGATCCTGTTTTCTGAATTTCGTTTACTTGCCGATGAATATGGAACCTGAGACACGAAAAGAGAACCCTTCCTGATTCCAGTCAATTGACGCCACGATCGAGCAGCTTAACAACAATCCCCAACGAAGCTCTCGCAACGGGTCTCACTGCGGGATTCGGCACACAGACACCGCCTCAAGTTTTGATTCAGTCAAGGGAGTCATCGTAACAGCTGAGATTTCACTCTCTTGGTCTCCCGTGTCACACACACAGTTGAGTAACGTCTGCGTGGATTTTGGCTCGATGCCAATGATCTTGCAAGAGTTCAGGCGACTGGGGATACGCTACGTTTGCGAGACTAACTTCGGGTGCAGCATCGAAATATTGTATCGATCCGTCACTGTCCGAAGCGCACTCATCTTTTAGGCGCTCGGTTTAAGTTAAGGCATCTCAGAACATTAGAATGCAGTAAATATTTTAAAGAGGATTGGTTCAGAATTGTGATAATGTACACAGTGATGAGTAGCATGGCAGGTCCTGCATGCAGGACAGGTGGGGTGACGCCCCCTTGCGTTACCTGCCACTTCGAAGCTCACCTCTTCTGCTTGATTGCAAAAAATAAAAATAAGTACATTAAAAATGATGAAGTAAACTGGTGGGGGAGGGGGTCATGATTCCGGTTTTATAGTTTTATACGTTGTGGGGCGTGAAAGGACTCGTATATTCTACGGCATCGATACCACCCCCCTCCCCGATACAATCTTCAGATGTGTGCAGGATTCAACGCTGGTAGGTTTAAAGGCACCGCGGTTTGCTGAACCTGTTAATCCCTCAGATGCCATGACGGACCCATTCAAGGTAAGCAACATGAATAAAATAGAAAAATAACGTGTCCGAAACAAAGACCAATCTTCTTCATTCCAACACGACATGAAATGCTTCAAAGCCTCTAATTACTGTACTTCTCTAGAATTCGTAGACCAGACTATCGACGAAAACAAAAACTACGCATTGAAAATAAATAATGAAGAAGTGAATTGGATTGGTAACCAGGGAGTCGTAAAACATCTATAGAATATGACATTCAACAACCTTTCTAATTTAGGACTGGAAAGACGGACATGTCGTGCCGCAAGCATGCTCAATGCCGATGTGAACCCAAATGTTGAAAGTTCGCCTCTGCGAACCCAAATGGCGCCCTTGTTTATCTCCATCACGGTTTTTTAAGAAGAAAAAGAAGAGGAAGGAGGGACCCTTCTTTTGCGACCATAGATTGCATCGGCAACGCAAGTGGGCTTGGGGGGAGGCCCCCACCTTAAATTAGGTCGTTTTGTGGAGAAACTAACTAGTCAAGGAATATCAGAGTGGATCCTTTTGAGATACCGCCACATTCACGAGCCTATCATGGAGAAGCCACACTGAATTAGACCACCCACACTGATTGAGTCCTTCGTCACCGAGATCCAGCCTGCTCCTACTCGCCAACGGCACACACTGTTCAACAAATATAATTTGCTATCAATTCTCCAAGTATGTTGGCTGATGCAGAAAGAGAACTTTTCACGTCTTTATTCTCTTGGATCCAAATTGTATTCGACATTGAAACAGCCAGGGTCCATGTCTTTTTAAAATCGTATGTTACACTTCTGCACATCATTTATAGCGATTGTAAAAGAGCAAACAAATGAAGTTATAATTTTTACCGTAAGGATTATTGGTAATAAATGAGAGAGAGAGAGAGAGAGAATGAATCAAATAAAATAAAAGTTGAAGCATTGCAGTTTGCAGAATGATTGTTTTCTGAAACCTATATTACAATGATGTCGTGGTGTGATTTCTTTTTTAACAAACTGCACATTCCAATCAGAATTAGTATTGGTCGATTACATCAAATAAAATCCAATACTATTTCAAAATCTCAGAGTATGTTCGTAATTTTGTACCTCTTTTTTATATATAGACAAGTCAGTCGTCAAATGATTCGTAGTCGTGGAAATGTACCACACAAGAGAAAATTTCCCTGCTATTGGTTTTTTGTTTTGTGAACATCAAATCCCAAGATAGGGGTGCTGCCTATAATTGACAGATATTTTTAGACGTATAATTACCGAAGTTGATCACGTAAAAGAAGCAGTCCGCATGTGACGGTGACAATAGGGTTTGGGATGTGAAGGAGCTGCCCGAAGAGTCAACGAGTGGTAGATGCCGCCCTTCCGAACAATGCCAATAAAGCTGACCTCATGAATCCTCTGTGCTCTGATCAGGACGATCCAGCACAACGCAAACTGAACCTCAATGTGAAGGGTTTGGAACCATGCGAAGATGTACGTAGATGTTCGTCTCCATGTGTCCAGGCTCAATAGGGCGTGTTCTGTCGCAACAGTCGTCCCGAAGTGAGGTGAAATGTGTCAGAGTATCCTTGCCCGATTGCGAATTGCGAGGCATATCCAGCGACAGAGCCTACCCAGGTCCAGCTCGGATGGAGCACGTTTGACAAACGCGACAGTAACCAGCATTGTTTCGAAGTCACACGTTAACTGTGTGGATAAAAAAGCCTCTGCCTGTGAGCTGGGGTTGAATAGAAGCAGGACAAGTGCAAGTTCCGGCTAAGGG
Organism: Physcomitrellopsis africana; assembly: GCA_036785485.1. Taxonomy (NCBI): domain Eukaryota; kingdom Viridiplantae; phylum Streptophyta; class Bryopsida; order Funariales; family Funariaceae; genus Physcomitrellopsis; species Physcomitrellopsis africana. The sequence continues at coordinate 16,999 of JAWRVF010001845.1, read as the reverse complement.
AGCTATTTCCTCCGTCCCTCCCGAAATCCCTAGGGTTGGGAGGCTGCACACAGACAGTTATGGAAGGTGGGGCCGTGCTTTGCCAGCGCAAAAGGCAAATTCGTTTCGTGTCAAGTTCGTTTGCATTGTGTGATAATGAGCGTGAGTCCCAACTCTGTATCGACGCGGTCGGTGGATTGTTGCATGAAATTTAGTTCGTTTCTTTGCCTAGTGGAAAGGTATTTGTGCTTTACGGCTGGGGGCTTGCTTGATATTTCCTGTTCTCCATCAGAACTAGGGTAGAATTGGATAAAACAAAGTTGACACAACTACGTGAAGATAGGAGCGAAGAGAAAAGCATTGCCCGCTGTTTATGGACATGCGATTCGACGATACAGAATGATTTCAAGCTTGCCTTGCGTGGAGTCGGTGCTCATGTAGAACCATATCAATACAGATTCATTGGTGTTCTGTAGCTATGAGTAATCACGAGACCACATGAGACTGTAATTTAGTTGCTTGTTTGACAACACCGGTAAGCATGAACATATAGCCAGAGATCTGAACATGAAGCAGAATGTCGTAATCTGGATGACTTTAATTACTTTAAACTATGTAACAGGATACACGGAAGACTCGTATATTTTTGACAAAATGGTAATCTCAGGTATCTGCAACGAAAGAATGATTTTAATTTGGGCTGGAAAAATACCGAAGTTACATGTTGATATTCTCAATCGCTCAATGGCGATAGGTGTTGAATTTCCCACATCTGTTCTGTACGAATGACAACCAGCACATCAGCCACAAATTCCAACGACGGTACCAAGGATACCAAAACGAATTGATGAAATCAACGACTCAAGGACCATCTTTCTGGAAGCAACTGTCGTGTCGCAGCCATTGCTACTCTCCTGCAAGTATCTTGCAAACTGATTGCTACATCATTGAAAGTGTATTCTCACCACATTTCAGGTGCTTCAAGGTATGCTACTTCATGTAAACAAACAAACTCTGGTTTCTGAAAGCGCAAGTTCCATCTCGACTAGACATCTTTGCCTTGAATTCGTACTGACCACCTTTCCACAACGTCCCTTGCAATTATACTTCGACTTAGATCTGGTGCATCACTATTTCAATCAAAATTCAAGTGTAGTTCATCGAAGCACAGTCCACAACTCCTCGAAGGTGAGCTGCGAATCATACGACAAGATGGACTGTAGAACTGGGAATAGAAATCCCATGTGAGCTGCGACAATGATAGAAAGAGTTAAGTCAATGCTTGCTTCAAGAGAATGTAGTGACCAGGTTTTAGAGAGTGGATTTCATTGCCATTTAGGGTTCAGAGTTTAGCAATTTATTAATTCCATAGTCAAACAGGGTTTCGGGTTTGTGAATTTCATCATCATGTAGAATAAACTTTCTTTCGAGTTAGTGAATTTTGTTGTCGTTTAGGGCTTAGAATTTACACAAATGCTTGAAGTAAAAGTAGATCATGTAAATGAGTCTAAATTTGTGTTTTAAACAGATTATTACTTGCTGTTTTCTTGACATAACTGCCAAATAACAAACTTTGTTTGCACTTCAAAGCAATTGGGACTTTTTGCAATTATTAGCATTATTATTACTATGTTTTAGCAAAATGATGAACCAATGCATTGGTGAGTTCTGTTGAAGGTGTGAATGTTTTGCGTGGTAATGTGGATAAAAGAAATGCGTGAAAAATGTGCACAAGAAAAATGAAAAATGAAAAAAATGCATGCAGATGTAGTACTTAAAAGTACTATAGTAGTTCAAATATATGATTTTTATAATGAGCCATCAACACTTCAACGCTTCATAATTATAAACTCGGACTCTTTTTGCCGCAGTACGTTGTAATGAATTTTCAGCCTGAAAATTGAAGTAAAAAATTGAGTTTCAGTTACACGTTTCACATGCTCAATGGTTGAACAGGTTAGTTAGTTAGTAGGTTAGTTAGTTAGTTAGTTAGTTAGTTAGTTAGTTTTTTTTTTTGTTTTTTTTTTGTTTTCGGAGTATTGATAAAATCTCACGATGATGACTTTAAAAAAAAAATAAAAAAAATAAAAAAATAAAAAACTTTAAAAAATCAACCAATTTATATAATCTTCAAAAAAATATTTTACTGTATGTTACAATTATTGTATATATATATATATATATATATATATATCATAGGTTTTGAAAATTATTCCACCGTAATTGAATAGTTTTGTACAGTGTTGAAAGTTCAAACTAGTGAGATGTCGACAATGCAGACACACTGAGTTCAACAAACTGTCAGATCATACATTCAATTATAAATTCATCCGTAAATACTTACACACACATGCGCACAAACACACACGTATATTTACTTTCTTACAAAATGAACTAAACTGAATGTTACCAAAAGAAACTGAACTAAAACTTGGACCATAACACTTGAGGAAAAAGGATGTAGAAATTGCCTTTTCCAAATTCATTACCCATTCTAAAAGTCGTAATCATGTATCAAGTTTTCATTTATGGACACTCGACAGATGAAAACGACTCCAATCATCCTGTCCAAAATTCGTCCAACGTTCATCCTGACGGCTTTAGGGTCATCTTCCTCCTCTGTCGAGCACAATCTTGACGACGGCAACGCCAGAGCAGGTTGCGAAGAACTGGTCCAGCGATGGTCGCCATGCCTGCTCTCTTCTCCCTCTCCTCCTCCTTCAGGGTCCCCCTCCTTCACGTCGCTTCCCTCGCCTGCACTCACACCCGTTGTGCCGTGTCAGCAGCTCTTCATCCGGTAATTTTTAGCTCATCTTTGGTAGTGTCTGTGTGTCCTAACAAATCGCTGTGCGTTTGTCTAATGGCGTGCTCGTTTTGATTACTGGAATTTGTTTGTTGCCTGGCGTTCATTGATTGTGAATTTTCAGAACGGGGATGGGAGATATATGGATTCGTTTGCGTTAGGGCGATTTGGAGTTATCACACACTGTGTTCATGAGCTCGGATTTGTACACTTCAATGTCGCGAGATTTTGAATGTTGCCGAGAAGAAGCCTGAATTCTTCTAGGAATGAATGGCTAGAAGTTATTGATGAGAATGTTGAACGCCAGTAAAATTTTTTTTGAGTTTTTCCGCTCGTTCATCGGGGTTTGAGGAGTCACATGCAGTAACAGACCTAAATACGTGGCAGTATAAAATTCTGACCTTAGCTTTGTTACATTATAATTGAATGGATTTTTTTTTTTTTTTTTTTTTTTTTTTTTTTTTTAACGGTTGTTTGACGTGAATGCGTCGGGCGTTTCCTCAGAAAATTCGATGTTTCTTAAGGTCTAGGCATTTTTTAAGGAGCATTTGCTGCCATCTTTAGAAAGCTTCGTCTCTTTCATTTCTTTGAAGACGCCTTGATTTCAGTTTTTAGAATACTGTTGGTCGATGTCGCACACATTCTTGATTAGAAATGACTTCATCCGAGTATATTGCACGAATTTCGATTCGAGGATTTTGGTTCGTATATCCCAGACAAGGCTTAGTCAATTACTTCCGTTGAGTTCTGTTTGGTAAGAAATTCTTCCTCCATTACAGCTAGGGCACAGTGCTACTGACACGACGTCTGAATTGGTCTGAATATCGCAGAGCTTGAACCACCAATCTTCTAAGAGTCCAACTCAATTTACTTCGGTGGTGTCTCATAGAGTTGTACGTGAGCTCTTGCAAGACGTAATGCATAACTTTGCACGCTCTAAGATCTTGGTTAATTATCCAATAGGGAACATGCTTTAACGTTTTGTGTGCTCGGAACCTGATGGCTCTAGAGAGTTGTGCTGTAGTTATTATTCTTCTCTTGTTTCTCATAGTTATAGAATCATGTTTGCAGGCGAGCATCTCACGATCAAGCAAACTTGGAATAAGAAGTTTTTCGTCAAAGACAAATATTCTTCGAGATCACATTCATTGCAGGTTAGTGGGTACTTTAATACGATCTTTAATATGAACTGAGGGAGATATTCTTATGAGGGACAAGAACCAGGATGATTTATTATATATAGACGAGCAGCTTAGCGACCCTTTAGCAGACTCGCACGTAACTCTTTTAGTTTCTGGTAAGGTGTGGTGCGGAATCGTTCTGAGGCAGGTCTAGTTGGTGTAGAAAGCATACCCTGTAGAGACTATCATTTCTTAAATATATTATTTTACGATGTATCTAGTAAAAAATTCATTGCTCTTTCTGAGTTTTCATGTATCCCATGAAGAATTCAGCTCTAGTTGCATTCTGTTCTCTGACTATTTCTCGACTTTCATCACGTTCAATAGTAAGACTGAAGAACTTCTTAGAGGTGCATTCCTTACCTCCTGTTTTTAGCTCCCAAAGGAACAGAATGTATGGTTCAGAGTGAAAGGAATCCATGATGCTGACGGTGCGCCGAGGATTGGAGGCCTTGGTAGTCGGAATAGCGCTGGTGCTGACATTTGGCAACTTTCTCAGCCCAGGCTGGTTCAACCTCTCTCAAGTTCACTGGTGTTTACCCCTTACAGCAGCAGCTTCTCGAGTGTATTCCATGGCAACTCCTGATGCGGCGCCTTCAATCGTTGTTTATGTGACAGTTCCCAACAAAGAAACAGGTAGTTTTGCCTTGCCCCTCGTGTGATTTGCTTCTGAAGCATTTGGATTACAGTAAAGCTCAGATTGTTTTGAGTACATGCTAACAATTGACCCGAACATAATCTCCAAAAGTGTAAAAGCTCTGCATTGAACTAGGTTCTGTGTAAGAATGAATGTGACTGAATGAATACCTCTGTGTTTGAACTCAGGGACAAAGCTGGCGCATAGCATCATTGAGAATAAGCTTGCCGCCTGTGTAAATCAAATTCCAGGTCCGTTCCGCCGGCTTTTCTTGAATGCCAGTCTACCTAATAGTGATCTCTGGAAGTCACAGGTGCATGTAGCATCTATTGTATGGTAGAGTGGAGGAGATTGTTTCTTTTATTGTCAATTTGTTTGTGTCTTGTATCGACAGCCTTGTCCTGCCACGGCGTTGATTATATGCTAAATCGCAATTCCCAAGCCGTCACCGACAGTCGTTGCGATTTTTTTGAATTTCATTTTGTGAAGCACTAAAATGCTTATAATTTTTAAACTAATTTACCTAGTGGCTGCTATGGGTCAAGCCAGTGTTGTATCAAAACTAAATTAACCACTTAGAGTCGTATTTTTTTCACTTAAGCTAGAAACTCATTCCAGTAGTTAAGATTGTGTCGCTGGGAATTGATTCAGGCGTGGAATCCACTTATTGGTGGGAGGGCAAGGTAATATATTCATTGCAATCGCTCAATCACCTCTGAAATTAATGATTCACACATAATCAAATCCTTACGCTCTGCTGTAAGTAACATTTCAGATAATTTTTTAAATTTGGAAAGCGTCGTAGTTCTTGCTGGAGTGCTTTATGTTCATTCACATGTTTAACGATAGTTAGTGAGTTTCCTAGCTGCAAGGGATTTGGACTAAAGTCAACCTTTTATCTTGTGTACGAATGCATCTATGGGTTCGTTGACCTCCCAGGTTGAGACAGATACAGAAATCCTTCTCATGATAAAAACTCGGCAAGCCCTTCTTGGTGAACTCACGGACCATGTTAAAAACAATCATCCTTATGAGTAAGTGTCTTGACAAGAAGTCTGTGCCTTGATCTACAGCTTGATAATCAATTTTGCAATTCTGCATCTCAACTGCGAGACTTTGACCGTTGCTGACCCCTTCAATCCCTTTCAGATTATGTTCTTATAAAACAACGGATATTTTTGGCTATCACAAGGTTGCTGGGATAAATATATGTTGTTGCATTTGTGAATCGGCTTGAAAATTGTAAAATTCACCAGCCTAACTCATTCAGCATGTACTGGCTTTATGCAGCACACCAGAGGTTATTGCTTTGCCCATCACTGGTGGAAGTGAAAAATACTTGAAGTGGATTGGAGACAATATTAAAACTGCAGAACTGGCCTAAGGGGTCTTTGCACTGCGTTCAATGTCCTTGATCAGTTAGCTATGTGGGAAGGCCTTCAAAGCTATCCTAATCTAGCATGGTCATACATATGCTTAAATAGGATATTCTACGTCTGAATGGTCACTTTGAAATTCTAAGAATCAATATGTACACATTTTGTGGCGACCTTCATCACATTGAAAGCAACTTCAAAGAGGATCTAATCGTATGACACCAGGGGCGACTCTTCATGAATTATGTCTTAAGGGTGTGAATCTGTCGCATTGTGAGGAAGCCTTATATTGCAATTTATTTCGCAGTATAATATCGGCATTATGTCAGCATAAGTACCACTATCCGACCATGGCATCCAGAAAATTGAATTTGGATCTTGTGACAAGTCATTACATAATTGATTGCTGCCTCATCTTTCATCATGATACTTGCATGACAGTTCAAAACAACTTACTGAACTAACTTTCCGATTAATTCAATAAAATTGCAGGCGGCTACTAAAAACAACCAGCATCACACAATAGGTGTCTGCAATGGAATGCTCAGCTATGAACTGAAAAATCTACAGGCTGTGTCAAGTGGATTTGTCTGGTCACGTCACCGAAACGCTGAAAACTCAAACTGGGATTGCTACACCCGCGTTTGCTAAAAAAATTATAAACGGTGTTTAACGCAAGAAAAAAAAACTCAAGATCAAAATGGGTAGAGACGAATTCAAAATCAAGTCCGCAAGAAAGAATACATCAAACATACACATAGAATGCAATCCGCCCTGGGTACATCATATCAAAACCGCTAAATCTCTCATATACTCCCAGTATCCGCCGCATGTCAAGTCCATTCCGATGCATCCGTTAAACAAAACTACCAAGAAAGTCCTTCACTCACAAGTGGAATGTTGTAGCCCAATTCGTAACCTGGCAAAAAACGTAAACCACGTCGTCAGTCACCAATGTGGAGAAGCCATGTAGCCCTTCAAACAAGGTCCATTCCACCACGATGCACAAAGCTGGTGCTCCTCCCCTCACCCCACAAACACTCCGTGCAATTGTCTCCCAAGAACCACATTATGCCTCTTCACAACCTTGGCGAACATCGATCCTTTGTTATGCGCAGTCGCACACTCGTTCCAAGTGTTCAATGTCTCCGATCCGAATTCGCCCACGCCCGATCCACCCGATCCACCCGATTGGTTCCTTGAAGGCTCTACGCAATTTGCACTCCGACCACTAGTGCTACCATGTCCGATCCGAAGTCCTACAAACTCCTACATCCGCGAACCAGAGCAGGAACGCTCCGGAGTCTCTTGGCAATCTGGGGTCATTGGATTTCTCATCGTGTTGTTGGTTGCTCCCTCTCCGTTGTCTGACCCTCGTACACTAATACAATCGCTGGTTCCAGCGGGGTGACGCAGAAGTGGGCGCTCTTCCGTGTGCGCTCGGAAGGAGGTCCATGACGGGGTTCTCAGACTGCCATGCCTCCCTGGTATGTTGGGGCTCAAAGGGCTCATGTTTCTCGAACGTGACTGTGGTGAGCGCACCGGGCTGATGGCATGCACCATGGCTGTAGGTATCGAATCCTTCGATACCCTTCTTGTGACATCCTCCTAGACGGTCGATTGGCTACGTGGAAACGCGTGCAGTCCAATCAGCGAGGATAAGGGAAATCATGTGTGGTGTGGTGTGGTGTGGATCTGCATCCCATCGTCTGAACTACCTTGGACAAGCGAGGCTTGCAGCGGCATTGCAAGTAATCAAGTGAATTCTGTCGTTGTGCGCAGGCATTGGATTTCCTGTTTGATGGAGGAGTAGGTTTCCATGTCCACGTGCTCCACCGGTAGCGCGTCCTCGCATATCAACAAACATCAGCGCAGAAAACGCTTGAAGACATGTCAAGGCATGTCATCGATAACTGACTGCAAACGACAGCATCGTCAGCCGACGGAAGCCGAGGCTCATGCCAAAGAATGGCCTGAATCGGGACATCGGCCGTGTCCCGCTTCCTTCATCACATGAGTGTGTGGAAACCGGCGCCTGAAGATCCATGTGCATTGGACTCTATCCAGGATAGATTGTTAAAACCAGAAGTTGCTGCCGAGCGAGGACCGCGGGGACAGTTGAGTGCCGCGGATGTTGCGCCGAAGTTGTGCGTGGAGCATTGCAACAGTCGCGTGCAACAGATCTATGATGTATCCTCTGTGCCCAGCAGCCGAGTGAGGATGGCCTGCCCGGCGAGGAGTGGGCACTGGCGATTGAAGAGGTTCACGAGAGCCGGAGAGTCCAGAATTTTGTTGTAATGGCCCTGTTGGCCTCCGAAAGCGGCCGCTCCATCGTGGTCTCCCCCGCAGGGCAAGAGGCGCGGGGGGGGAGCGGTGTGTGTGTGTGTGTGGGGATCGCACACACGTTTGCGCGGCGCCGAAACGGGGGCATGGCGAGTGCAAGACCCGGAGGCGGGAAGGGCATCGCGGGCGTTGGGTGGGGCGGGCAAAACGGAACAGAGGAGGGGCAGGAACAGCACTTGAGCATTCCGGGCGAACAGCGTCGCGAGGACTGGCAATGCGGCTCCAGCGCACTTCTTTCTAAGTGTGAAGCCCACGACGAGGTGCAGAAGGCCGGGGGAGAACCGCACGGGCGAAGAGGGTCAAACAAAACCGAGTCGAGGGCGTTCGACAGTTGGGCTCATTTGACAGTTGGGCTCGTTTCAACCTTGTTATTAACGAAACATAAACAGATACTGGGAACTTTCGAACATCAGCTTCCGTAATAGTCTAGATGGTTAGGATAACTGGCTTTCACCCAGTCGACCCGGGTTCGAGTCCCGGTTACGGAGCAAATTCGGCGGGGATAGCTCAGTTGGGAGAGCGTCAGACTGAAGATCTGAAGGTCGCGTGTTCGATCCACGCTCACCGCATGACGTCTTTTTCGCCGTCCTGCACCCTGTGCTTCCGTCCGACGTTACCAATGCACTGTCACCAATGTCAACTGGAAAGGAATGCGAAATCCCTTTTAGGGGCAGAAGTATATTACCTCACTATCCACATTGATTTGTTGCGCAATAATTTGTGGAAATTCTTGGACCATATGTTACTATTTTTGAGATTAAATGTTTCTTTGGATTTGTAAAAGAATATCCAAGTTGAATACATGGATTAAATATTATTAACTAAAATATGATAAGGCAAGATAGCAATCAAAGATTGGAAGATTACAATAAACTTAGTATGTATAGGACAAGGAATAAAGGCTTTGCAATCAATATTTGGTCTTTGCTTAAGTGTGTTTTGAAACTAAGCCTAATTTATGGGATTTGTATTATGATGGAATTAGAAGTATCAATAGAATGAAAGCTTTTGAATAGAATCAAATGTGGTGTGTGTATTGGCTTTAGTCATATGTGCATTTGAATATTAAAAAGGTAAAAACCATGTTATAAAATGTACATTGTAAGCATTAAGTGAGGTTGTTCTTCTATTCTTTTATAAGTTTTGTATTCTATATCTTTTATTGTTATTAAATGTTAAAATCTCTACAAGCAGTTGTAATATAAATGATTCATAAAAGAATCAATCATACTTAAAAGTAGTGCTTGTTAAAGTCATATAACAACCAATAATATTCAAATCCTTGAGGGTACCCAAAGATTCTCTACTTGGAGGTATAAAGTGACAATGTCCTCATAAAGTTTTCACATTTCAAAGCAAGCAATTAATTCATCTTTGAGACACTAAATTTGAATACTACAATTGCTTGTGAATAATAAATCGTCAACATGTAGAGCAAGTAAAATGAATCAAAGCGGTGTCGTGTTGTGACACGATTATCTGGTGAAACTATGACTAAAAATGATTTTCCAATTAATACTCTATTATCTTAGTTCAACAAGAATTCAACATATTTTAACAAGGTTTTTATGAAAGCCTCTTAGTTTATTTTCTTCACTTAATAGCTAGTAGATAAGAATTAGTTAGTAATTTTACCTTCTAGGTTGTAGTAATTCTTTTACTACCTTAGAAAGGCCATAAAATAATAAAAATATAATAAAAAGGATAAATTACTAGCATGATTAATACTAGGATTATTTGAGGGTAGGGTGTCAAGGACATGAACTAGAAAAAGATGTATAATCTAATGAAAACTATGTCAAAGTAAAGTCACAAAATAAAATAAGAAAGTATGTATATTCAAAAGAAAACTGGAATGGCTATTGCCAAAGACTGGAAACATGAGGACTCTTGAAACTAGACTAGGATCAAGAAAGAAGTTGACAAGAGTGAAGAGGGCTTCACTCTTGCCTCTATAAATACTATCTAAGTAAGAGCTACGTGGCGGTATTCTATAGGACCTCATACACGTGTGTAATTTGCAAGACACATGTCAAACTTGCACGACAAGTTTCTCACATGTGCGCCACGTACTTGGCTTGTTCCACAAGCTACCAAAATGTGTGACACATGGCTAGCTTGTTCTACAAGCTACCAACATGTGCGCCATGTGGCTGCCTTGTTGACCAAGTTTCTAACCTACCAATCACCTATAGACATGTATAAAAGTGATTCCACGTCTATGAAGCTTCTAGGAAGCTTTTCTATCAGATATTATCAAATCAACTTATTTTACTTACTTCTATTGGTCTATTATTACTTAGATAATTTCTGGTAAATCTTGTATCAAATATTATCCCTTTACAGGGGCCAGAGTTCGAGGATGGGGTGATTAAATGTTGAGGGAGGAGAAGTAATAAATCGTCAAATTGTCTTTTGCAGATCTTTGTTACGCCGAGGTAGTTGATAGGTACTTCGATATCGATAATGTATATCAGGGCGAGAGGACTACCCTGTTATTTGATCATTGTTGTGGCCTTCATAACTTCCTTCAAAGAAAACATTAGTAACACCATTAGGAGTAGTTCCTATCTCTAAAAGTATCACCAAACATCGAGAGTCTCTTCCAAGGTCGTGATACCAAACACGTTGTATTTCGCCATTAATCCGAGAAATGACATGTCATTCTTAAGGGTCTTCATCTCTGTTCCGTCGTCTTGAAGGTTGTGATAGTCGTAATGTCTCGTCCGATAAATTAGCAAATGATGGTTCTTGAGCTGAATTCGCTGGTTGTTGATCCTCCATCTCTTTAGCACAAACAAAATCTAATGACAAACAATGATACAAGGTAGGATGAAACCTCTATAGAACCTGCCTTGCTTTATAATGAAGATTTTCATGAGTATTTATCTTGGTTTTGATGGATGTCGTCGATGAAATGCATTAACTTTTATTGATGCATTTGTTAGATTCTTTGATGGTTCCCATGTGCGTTCATTGATATCGTATCCGCGCCAATGCACAAGATATTCCAATCGATTTTGGGGCCGCCTTGAATCTAAAATCTCTTCAACCTCGAATTCTTCATTGTTGTCCACTTCTACAGGAGGCGGTGGTATTTGTCTTCTTCCTTGTATGTCCACTATCTTGTATGGCTCGAGTAGTAACACGTGGAATACAGGATGGATCTTCATGGACTCCGATAGGTGTAATCGATATGCAACTAGATTGATTTGTTCAGAAATAGGAAAAGGTCAAAGCCTACGATAGTCCAACTTATCACAAGGACGAGTAGTCTTGATATTACGACGAAGTAACCATACCTTGTCCCCCACGTTGAATTGTGGTTGTTCCTTGCGATACGCATCTGTATTTGTTTTTTGTCGTTCTTGAGCTTCTTTTAATTGCACCTTTAATACTGCATGTAGCTCTGACAAACAATTTTCCAAATCTTCTGCTCCTGGATTATCAACTTTTGAAAAGTCAAAAGCATCAAGTCATAGGTGATAACCATAATTGGCAAAGAAAGATGTTTGTTCCGTAGAAGAATGTATTGTATTATTATAAGCAAATTCTGCCAATGGCAGAAGAGCTGTCCAATCATCTTATTAGTAATTGATGATACATCTTAAATATTGCTCCAAGACTTGGTTCACGCGCTCTGTTTGTCCATCAGTTTGAGGATGAAAAGTTGAAGATAACTTTATGTCCACTTTTAAGATCTTGAAAAGGGTTCTCCAAAATCTTGACACAAATTGAGTTTCTCTATCCGATATAATATCCTCAGGTAATCCATGATAGCGATAAATATTATCAATGAAAAGCTTAGTTGTTTCTTCACTTGTGATAGATTTTGTACATGTCACAAAATGTGCCATCTTGGTGAACCGATCTACTATCACAAATATAGAGTCATAAGATCTTGAGCTTGGAAGATCTGTGATGAAATCCATAGAAACAAAAGACCATGGTTGTTCTGGAATAGGTAATGGCTGAAGAAGCCTAAAAGGTTGATGATGAGGAGTCTTTGATCTTGAGCAGATATCACATGATTGTACAAAGTCTTTGATTGCCTTCCACATTTGAGGCCATCAAAAATCTCTTGATATAAGTTTCAAAGTCTTGTTGTATCCAAAATGTCCTGCCGCTGGAAAATCATGACGTGCTTGAAGAACACGTAAACATGCTTCTCCTTCTGGAACATATAGACGTTCTTTGAAATATAGTAGATTGTTCTTGAACTCAAATTTAGAAGAATCATGAGACTTGGAAGAATTATTCTTGATATCATGAACAAGAGGGTCTGAGGACATACTTGATTGAATTTGCTTGAGAAAAGTTGAATCAACTGTCAATGTTGATTTTATTGCTCGAAGATAAAACTGCTTTGGTTTCAAGAGAACTGTTCTTTGTTGCTCAAAAACTGCATCTCCTTCTTTTGGTACAAAATAAGAACGTCTAGAAAGGGCATGAGACAAACCTTGTTGTTTTCCTAGCCGATGAGTAATAATGAATTCGAATCTTGATAAAGACATGCTCCAACGAGCTTGACAATGATTCAACACGCGAGTCGACATGAATAATGCAGGAGAGGTTCTGCGATCCGTATATACTAAGGATCAACCGGCGCCTTCTAGATAATGACTCCATTCTTGAAAAGAATCCACGATTGCAAGAAGTTTTTTGTCGTGGATCTCATAATTGATCTCGGCTACTGAGAATTTTCTTGAATGAAAAGCTACTGGATGAAGTTCGTCATCTGTTCCCATTTGTGACAAAACCGCACCCAAGGTTAATTCTGATGTGTCTGTTTCCATAAAATATGCCTTGGAAAAATCTACACGATATAGGATTGTTACAGAAACAAACAATGTCTTCAAAGTTTCAAATGTTGCTTCCGCTTCTTGATTCCATTGGAGTTTGTCTATACAAGTCAAACGTGTAAGAGGAGCCACAACACGAGAGAAGTCTTTGATGAAGAACCGATAATAATTGGCGAATCCCAAAAAGCATTGGACATCTCTTACCGTCTTTGGAATCTTCCAATTCATGATTGTTTCGACTTTTTTAGGACATTTTAGATACAACAAGACTTTGAAACTTATATCAAGAGATTTTTGGTGGCCTCAAATGTAGAAGGCAGTCAAAGACTTTGTACAATCATGTGATATCTGCTCAAGATCAAAGACTCCTCGTCATCAACTTTTTGGGCTTCTTCAGCCATTACCTATTCCAAAACAACCATGGTCTTTTATTTCTATGGATTTCATCACAGATCTTCTAAGCTCAAGATCTTATGACTCTATATTTGTGATAGTAGATTGGTTCACCAAGATGGCACATTTTGTGCCATGTATAAAATCTATCACAGGTAAAGAAATAGCTAAGCTTTTCATTGATAATATCTATTGCTATCATGGATTATCTAAGGATATTATATCGGATAGGGGAACTCAATTTGTATCAAGATTTTGGAGAACCCTTTTCAAGATCTTAAAAGTGGACATAAAATTATCTTCAGCTTTTTATCCTCAAACTGATAGACAAACAGAGTACGTGAACCAAGTCTTGGAGTAGTACTTAAGATGTATCAGCAACTACTAATAAGATGATTGGACAACTCTTCTGCCATTGGCAGAGTTTATTTATAATAATACGATACATTCTTCTACGCAACAAACACCTTTCTTTGCCAATTATGGTTACCACCCACGACTTGATGCTTTTGACTTTTCAAAAGTTGATAATCCAATGGCAGAAGATTTGGCAAATCGTTTGTCAGAGCTACATGCAATAATGAAGGTGCAATTAAAAGAAGCTCAAGAATGACAAAAAAAAAATGCAGATGCGTATCGCAAGGAACAACCACAATTCAACGTGGGGGACAAGGTATGGTTACTTTGTCGTAATATCAAGACTACTCGTCCTTGTGATAAGTTGGACTATCGTAGGCTTGGACCTTTTCCTATTTCTGAACAAATCAATCCAGTTGCATATCGATTATACCTACCGGAGTCCATGAAGATCCATCCTGTATTCCACGTGTCACTACTCGAGCCATACAAGATAGTGGACATACAAGAAAGAAGACAAATACCATCGCCTCCTGTAGAAGTGGACAACAATGAAGAATTCGAGGTTGAAGAGATTTTAGATTCAAGGCGGCCCCAAAATCGATTGGAATATCTTGTGCATTGGCGCGGATACGATATCAATGAACGCACATGGGAACCATCAAAGAATCTAACAAATGCATCAATAAAAGTTAATGCATTTCATCGACGACATCCATCAAAATCAAGATAAATACTCAAGAAAATCTTTGTTATAAAGCAAGGCAGGTTCTATAGAGGTTTCATCCTACCTTGTATCATTGTTTGTCATAAGATTTGTTTGTGCTAAAGAGATGGAGGATCAACAACCAACGAATTCAGCTCAAGAGCCATCATTTGCTGATTTATCGGACGAGACATTACGACTATCACAACCTTCAAGACGACGGAATAGAGATGAAGACCCTTAAGAATGACATATCATTTCTGATAACGGGCGAATACAACGCATATATCACTTAATTGGGAAAGAGACTCGATGTTTGGCGACACTTTTTAGAGATACAGAATACCCTAATGGCGCATTATTAGCGAAGCATATGGCGGCCTCAACAATGATCAAATACTGTGGTAGTCCTCTCGCTCGATATTTTTACATTATTGATGGTCAAAAGGGCCTATCAACTACCGGGTGAACAAAGATCCGCATGGCAAGTACAGCGCGGCGATTTTGGACTTTCTTAACATGTAATCACCGCTCCTCGTGGAACTCGTCCCTAGAATGGAGATAATGTCACAAACATAAGATTTATTCTAGTGAATTATTTAAGTAATAATAGACCAATAGAAATAGGTAAAATAAGTTGATTTGATAATATATGATAGAAAAACTTGCTAGAAGTTTCATAGACGTGGAATCATCTTTATACATGTCTATAGGTGATTGGTAGGTTAGAAACTTGGTCAACAAGCTAGCCACATGGCGCACATGTTAGGTTAGAGAACAAGCAAATATGTCACATTTGGTAGTTATGGAATAGCTGCTAATGTGGCGCACATGGTAAACTGTCACAGAAGTTTGACACACGGTTCGCAAATTGTACACGCCAGATGAGGTCCCATACCGCACGTAGTTTGGCTAGATAGTAGTTTTTAGAGGCAAGAGCAGCCTTCACTTCTTCCTTGCTAACTCATTTCGATCCTACCTAGTTTCAAGAGTCCTCATGTTTCAAGTCTTTGGCAATAGCCATTCCAGTTTTCTTTTGAATATACATACTTTCTTATTTTATTTTGTGACTTTACTTTGACATAGTTTTCATTAGATTATACATCTTTTTCTAGTTCATGTCCTTGACACCCTACCCTCAAATAATCCTAGTATTAATCATGCTAGTAATTTATCCTTTTTATTATATTTTTATTATTTTATGGCCTTTCTAAGGTAGTAAAAGAATTACTACAACCTAGAAGGTAAAATTACTAACTAATTCTTATCTACTAGCTATTAAGTGAAAAAAATAAACTAACAGGCTTTCATAAAAACCTTGTTAAAATATGTTGAATTCTTGTTGAACTAAGATAATAGAGTATTAATTGGAAAATCATTTTTAGTCATAGTTTCACCAGATAATCGTGTCACAACACGACACCGCTTTGATTCATTTTACTTGCTCTACATGTTGACGATTTATTATTCACAAGCAATTGTAGTATTCAAATTTAGTGTCTCAAAGATGAATTAATTGCTTGCTTTGAAATGTGAAAACTTTATGAGGACATTGTCACTTTATACCTCCAAGTAGAGAATCTTTGGGTACCCTCAAGGATTTGAATATTATTGGTTGTTATATGACTTTAACAAGCACTACTTTTAAGTATGATTGATTCTTTTATGAATCATTTATATTACAACTGCTTGTAGAGATTTTAACATTTAATAACAATAAAAGATATAGAATACAAAACTTATAAAAGAATAGAAGAACAACCTCACTTAATGCTTACAATGTACATTTTATAACATGGTTTTTACCTTTTTAATATTCAAATGCACATATGACTAAAGCCAATACACACACCACATTTGATTCTATTCAAAAGCTTTCATTCTATTGATACTTCTAATTCCATCATAATACAAATCCCATAAATTAGGCTTAGTTTCAAAACACACTTAAGCAAAGACCAAATATTGATTGCAAAGCCTTTATTCCTTGTCCTATACATACTAAGTTTATTGTAATCTTCCAATCTTTGATTGCTATCTTGCCTTATCATATTTTAGTTAATAATATTTAATCCATGTATTCAACTTGGATATTCTTTTACAAATCCAAAGAAACATTTAATCACAAAAATAGTAACATATGGTCCAAGAATTTCCACAAATTATTGCGCAACAAATCAATGTGGATAGTGAGGTAATATACTTCTGCCCCTAAAAGGGATTTCGCATTCCTTTCCAGTTGACATTGGTGACAGTGCATTGGTAACGTCGGACGGAAGCACAGGGTGCAGGACGGCGAAAAAGACGTCATGCGGTGAGCGTGGATCGAACACGCGACCTTCAGATCTTCAGTCTGACGCTCTCCCAACTGAGCTATCCCCGCCGAATTTGCTCCGTAACCGGGACTCGAACCCGGGTCGAC